>PVJX010002222.1:23761-135177 GCA_004027295.1 Dolichotis patagonum | reverse complement strand
ATGTCTACTTTACATGTTTTAACTTTGTAATTTGAACAACTATTTCCAAGAAGTCAGTATGTAATTAGTCAAGTAATAATTTCTTAGGTTTTATTGTTGTACTTTTCCTTTTTTCCTTGGAATACTGTATGGTTGCTACCCTTTATTCTGTTTTATTTTGTTTTGTTTTTTCCTCTTTAAATAAAATTATTAAAAAAATTTTTGTTCCTTGATTTGGTTTTTTGAAACAAGATATTGCTTTGTGTAGCCCAGGTTGGTCTTATTTATTTATTTATTTATTTTGGGGGTACATTTTGGATATATATAATGATCACATTCATCATTGGGAATTTGTACCTGTATGTGATATATCTTGCTTCTTTTTTTCTGGTTTCCCTCCCTTCCCTGCAACTCCTTTTCTCCTTATTTATAAAAGCTTTGTTTCCATTTTTTCTCTATACTTTTTTCTTGTCCCTTCTTTCTTTCCTCCTCTCCCTCTCTTGTTCCCCTTCTCATTTGAACATTTTCTTCCCATTTCCCAATATTTATTATACATTTTGGTCCTTATTTACACTTTCAGTTTCTCACACCAGAGAAACAATGTGATATTTAAACCTATGTCTAATTTATTTCACTTGAGATTATGGTCTCAAGGTGTATCTATTTAGTTAGAGATGTCTCAAGTTTATCCTTCTTTATGGCAGAGTAGTACTCTACTGTATAAAAAAAGCCACATTTTTTTATCCATTGGTTGATGGGCATTTGGCCTGTTTCCAAGATTTAACTATTACAAACTGTGCTGCTATCAACATGGATGTGCATACATACATTGTTGTGCTTGATGCTTTTAATTTTTTCAGGAGATACCCAGAAGGGGAATAGCTGGGTCAAATGGAACCTCTAGCTTTAGTTTTTTGAGGACTCTCCACACTCTTTCAACAGTGGTTGCACCAGTGGTCTATGCTCCCACCAACAATGGAAAAGGATTCCTTTTCTCCCACAGCCCTGTCAGCATTTGTCATTGGCTGATTTCTTGATAGTAGCCATTCTTTCTGGAGTGAGATGGAATCTCAACATTGTTATAAGTTGCATCTCTCAATGACCAGTGATGTTGAACAGTTTTCCAAATATTTATTTGCCATTTCTACTTCTTCATTTGAGATGTGTCTGTTCATTCCAGATGCCCAGGCTGGCCTTAAACTCAGATCCTTCTACATCAACCTTCCAAATGCCGGGATTACACAAGGTAAAGTTTACAGGGACATTCAACTATACCCAGAAGTCTCCATTGTCCTAAACCTGTAGTGACCTTGGGTTCCAAAACAGCCCCGCAGGACTGAGACTCTCCAAGTAGAAACAGTCATGTCATGGAAACAGAATGCATCCCCCGAACAAGAGATTTCTCTGGAGTTAGGAAACCAAGAATGAGCTCATGATCGACCAGATCCTAGTCTTTCACCGCGTAAGGCTGGCCCTTTTCTCTTCCAGCCTCTGTCCCCTTCTGTTCCTCACTAAAACCCCTCGCTTTTTTCTTTTACTTTTCTTTGTTAGGGCACCATGTGCTTGCTTTGGCAGCACATATACTTTGTTCGGGGCTGACTTGATCTTTGTCTGAGCTGGCTGTACTCCCTTCGTTTTCTCTTATTTTCCAGTTAAAACTATTTTTGTTTGTGAATTCTTGCTGAACGCCTCAGTTTGAATTTCCATTATCACTGAAGCACACACCTGGGAAGAGTCCCCGCTCTTCAAAACAGATCGGGTTTTTTTGTTGTTTGTTTGTTTGTTTGTTTTTAGGTTGACGCTTGATTTTCATGGCTCCAGAGGAGCCAATACTTTTCCTCTGGGCAGCTCCTGCTGACGCTCTTTTGCACCGACGTTTGCTATCACTGGGCTTTGTAATACGAGGTCTTTTCCAGCGGGCCCCCTTCCTGCCCGTTCCCAAAGTCTGCACTGTACAAGCAGTAGTATTGACCCCGCTAGACAGCACTTCTCTGTGTGCGACCCCACCCCTTCACGAGCAGTGGGCTCCTACCGCAGTGTCTCGGGATCCCAGCCCCAGCCGCGGTTACCAAGCCTCGTGGAGGGCGTCCGCCTCTCTCTGGCGGCGGGTGTCACAAGGCAACTCTAACCCTTTGAAGAACTGCGAGGTTGTCTTTTAAGGTTACTCAGTTTGGTCCTTTTAATTTATGTTACTTGATTTTTACTGCGGCGCTCCGACTTTGTTAACAGTGGAAACCGACCAAAGGTAGCAAGTCTGCGCCTCAAATGCTGACCCGGAGCAACCGGGCAGCAGTCACCTAGCAACCGGGCGGCGTCCTTCCCAGCAGACCCCGCGCCCGGCGACCGGCGTGCCACGCGGCTCGGTCGCGCATACCCGTCCCACAATGCCCCGCAGCCCCGCCCCAATCGGCGGAGACCCCCCGGGGTGACGCCGCGACCCCGGCCCACTCGCCACCGGCTAGTCCGTGCGGGTGGCCGCCATGCGGAGGGGCGAGCGCAGGGCCGCCGGGGGCCTGCGACCCGGGTCTCCGCGGCCTGAGGGCCGCCGCAGTACCGAGTCCGAGGTCTACGACGACGGCACCAACACCTTCTTCTGGTGAGGGCGGGGCGGGGGCGGCATCTGCCCGGGCCGGGCCAGGTCTGGACACCGGGACTGGTCTGGGGGTCGAGCCGGTCCCAGGGGTGTAGCGGGCAGGCCACAGGAGGGTCCCCGGGGGCGGGCGGGGTCGTCTCCCTGCCCTTGGAAGGGTTCTGTCCGGACGACCTCAGGAAGGTTTTCCTGGCCCGACCATCCTACGTTCGTGCCCCTCGCGTTCCCACTCGGCGGGGCAGCGCCTGGCTGGCCGCTGGAATCCCCATGCTTCCCTCGTCCAGTGGCGTGAACTAGCCCGGTAAACGCGGCATCTCACCGCGCGTCAAGTTTTGTTCCGTGTTGCGGATTGAAAGCCTCGTTGCTCAGTTCAGTCCCATCTGTCTGTCTCTACCCCCACCATCATCACCGTTGCACAACTTGGCCCCAGCCAAACCTTGAGTTCAGGCTGCACCCTCTACCTTTAGTGAGGTTATGACTGAGGTTCAACAGGGACTGCGGGGGCTGGGTTTCAGGGCTCAGGAGAAGCGTCCCAGGTATGCTTCCTGTGACCTTGAGCTAACTCTTCACCTTTCCTCATTTGTGAGAAAGACAGAACCCATAAACCAGAAAGTATGGTTCACGGGAGGAAGGACTAGACTCTTCTTCACTGCAAGTTCAATTCCCGACCAGCCCCAAGGTGGGCTCTGGGGAGAGGGGCCCAGGAAAGGGCACAGAGATAGACCATACCCCCAGGAAAGGGAAAGCATCCCAAAGAGAACTGAGCTGTGACCTTAACAGAGAGCACGTTTGATCATGAAGAGAGGGGGGCCTGGTGTGGGAGAGATGGGACATTTCAGGAGAAGGTACTAGACTTCTGAGGGACCCTGTAGTGATCTGGCTTATGTTTCTGGCTTGCAAGTGGGAGTGACAGGTGAAGTGCTGGAGAGATATGAGATGGGAAGGCTTCGGTAGGGTGGGGGGGGGAGCCCTGTGTCTGGGACTTTGTCAACACCAACCCCAGGCTATGGTCAGCCAGGGCTGCTTTGGGAAATGTGCTGGTGGCTGTAGAGCCATAGAGAAGGAGAGAAGGCCGGGTGCCTCAAGTGAGTTAGCCGCAGAGCTAATGCCCTGTGGATTCTCTGACCTTCAGAGGACCTTGTCATTATCCTGTGTCCTGCCATGCCCCTCAGACAAAAAGGAGCCATTGGCCTCCTCTGCACATCTCCTAGAACCCCTGGGAATGCAAAGTCCTACAAGAAGTGGTTGGGCTCACTTTCCATGTTTCACATTCATTATTTGTTTTTTGAGCCATCCATCCCAACACTTATTTTGGGGACCCCTATTGAGTGCTATTAGCATTTAGGGGGCAGAGTAAAGAACTAAACAAGAGTCTGGCATAGCCCTAAACTTGAGAACACACAGAAGATCTTGGATGTAGGGAAAGTGAGCAGCAGCACAAGTCAGAGCACAGTCCTCTCCCAGCTCTAACGAAGACCTGTGCTGGTCTCCAAAAGCACAGACTAGTGGCTTTCTGAGCTTTGCCCACAGAGGTGTTTGGGGCACAGATGCCTACCTGTAGCAGATCTCACCCATGGGGAGGCTGGCTTTTCAGCTTTCCAGGAGAACATAGCCTGCCTACTGTCAGGTACCTCCTTTGTGTGTCTGTGGGGCAGGTGGTTTCCCCTCCCCCAGCCTCATTGCAGAGCAGCATGGGGCAGGTTCTTGCTGCATCTGGAGAGGTAGAACTTTATGATTCCTCACAGAGGTGGCAAGGTGCTTGCCTAATAAAAGTGATTTATGCTTCTGCAGATTCATGCTGCCAAGCACCTTCTGAGTAAGCTGTCATAGCCTTGTCGTACTAGGATTTTTAAAACTCATATTTTGTGTTTTAGAGACTTTTTTTCATTTTGTGATGCCAGGGATTAAACCCAGGGCCTCTTAATACATGCTACACAGGTGCTCAGTACTGAGCTACGTTCCCAGCTGTGTTTTGTAGACTCTTAATAAAGAATGTTACAAAAAGTTAACATGAAATACAGATGAATCTTAAGAGCCATTGGTGGCCTGTTTTGTGTGGTCCAGAACCTTGTATTTAGACTTTTTATTTTCAAAGACAGTTGGGCTTCTTTGGAGCCAGCTTCAGTTGGTATGTGCAAAGGTTTTGGGTTTCAGTAACTACTTGTCAGTCACAGAGCCTGCAGTTTGGGTCAGAGGCAGCAAGGGTGCTGCCTCCTCTGTCTTTTGTAGTGTTCACGTGCATGTGCTGTCCAGCAGGGAAGCTCCGGAAGTGTTAGGACCACATATGTACAAGCACTGCTTGAAGACATGTGCCACACCTTAACATTCATCTGAAGAGCCTTACAGACCATCACCCTGGGGAGACATGTATGAACATTGCTGCATGGATGGAAGACGATGAAGTGCTGTGGGTGCCCACGTTTTAGCCAGTTCCCACCAGGGTGAGGTCTGGACACTGAGAATTTTATCTTGTATCTTAGAACTCAGTGAGTTCTAAGTGAGCCTTCTCCATGACTTAGGACTCAGCCGCCTCAGCTTATCTTATGTATGTTTTTTAACCCCTCAGCCACAAGAGTACTGGGTGATCTTCAGTACCCCCGCTTCCAGAAGATGTCTTTCTCAGTTCCTGTGGGTTAGGGTTTTGCCAGCTTTGCCCACATCTGGGAAGTATGACTGGCCAGTTGTCTTTTTGGTCTTGCTGGCCATCAGGCCAGAAGGGCAGTGTCACAGTCTGGGAGCTTCTTGCAAGCTGTAGGCAAACCTGACCCTTTCCTCATTGGTCTTGACAGGCCTCTTTTCCTGCCACTCAGCATGATGAGTGTGGTCATCTCTAAAGAAAGACAACTTCCACCCCTGGAAGGGAACTGGTCCTCATGCCCTCCCCCTTATAGAGTAACTGGACTTGTGCTTGATCACGGGACCCAGACTTTCACTGCATCTGCCTGAGCACTGCAGGACCTGAGAAAACAGGGAAGATGAAAAGAGGTGCTGTTGTGCACCCTGGCATCCTGGGTATGGCAGGGGTGCCCACTTCAGGAGTCAGTTACTTCCATGTTTGTGGACACACATACACTGTGTGCAGGCCAAGAACAATGAGATGGACTTGCTTTCCAGCAGCAGTTGATTTTGTGGTTCTAAAGTCTGTCCTTCTATAAGCCTGATATGCTGGTGCCCTGACCTACTGTCCTCCTATTTGCTGTAGACTAGAGAGATCTGGGTCCTCCTTATTCCTGCTTTGCCTACCCAGGGCCAAAGGGACCAGGCACTCAGTGACTTCTTGAATGACAGGATGAACATTTACCTCAAAGGGCAAAGAGTTATTTATTTTCTATATGTTACTAGGAAAGTAATAGTGAAAAAAAACAAAGCATTGAGGTCCCTTTTAAGGCAGGCTTTAATATGAGATGATGTTGACATCTGTCCATGCTGTGGAGTGAGGATGGTAGATCCTCTATCACCTAGCCAGGACCCTGTCCTGTATAGGGTGATTTAGTGCATGTCACATAAGAACTTGGCCATGTGGCCTGTGCTCTGACCCTACCTGTGTGTCTTTGGATTGTAGGCGAGCCCACACCTTAACTGTGCTATTCATCCTCACCTGTGCACTGGGCTATGTGACTCTCCTGGAAGAAACACCTCAGGACACAGCCTATAACACCAAGAGGTAATGGGTGCCTGGCAGGGAGGGTGGGGCATCTTTGTTGTCCATGGGCTGCCAGGGCTCCTTGTCTCTCCTTGTGTGTCTGAGGCACCAACTGCCACAGCCTATGTGTTGTAGTCAGGTTTTACAAGAGAAAAGATTTAATACAGGACGCATAATTTATAGGATTATTTTATAGTGTTCACCCAAAGAGTCAAATACAAAAGAATGAGGGAGCTCTGTCCACACACTGGAGACCCAAAGAATCCAACTGAGGGCCTGGATCCCACAGCAGTGTCCTGCATGAGTCCAACTGAAGACCCAGAGCCCATGGCAGTATCCTCCACAATGAGTCCAGCTGGAGTCTAGAGCCCTTGACCATGTCTCATGCAAGTCTGTATCAAGGATCTGCACTGGGAGGGTCCAATGGTCAGTGGTGGAAGCCAGAAAGTCGGTGCCAGCAGGATGAAGGATCTGTGCCAACAGGCTGAGGGATCTGCACTGGAGCCAGGAAGCAACACTCAAGGTAAAGACCAGAGCTCCCCCGAAGAGAATCGCAGCCATCCACAGTGACAACAAGGACCTGAGCTCTTCCAGTGATAAGAACAGCTGAGTTTGTATCAGGAAAGCCAGCGTGACAAGCTTCTCTGGGAGAAACAACAGTGCACCATCTTTCCCCCTAGTTCTCTTTTTATGCTGTTGGCAGCAGTCCTCAGGTGGGCCTTCCACAGCTGGCACCACACTGATTCAGTTCAGCTGCGTGTACAAGTTGACCATTAGTTAATCTACCACACTACTCTTGGAGCCACATGGTATTTTCCGCCCTGGAATGGTCAGTAGAACCCTGGGCATGGTCACTTCCTGAGTGACCACAGCTTGCACTGCAGAGACAATAGTGTTCTGTGACACCTCCAGGGTACTCCCTTGAGTTGGTACTATTCTAGAGAGGTTTTGATACCAGCTCTTTTTAATATTTAAGCCATTCTAAGACACCAGGCAGACATCTGATGGCCACCTATGACCTCACTTCTCAGGATTCTGCACACCAGAGCAGTCACAAGAGTGGGCTTTACCTGCATTGCATGGTCCCTGAGCCCATTCTCTAGTGTTTGGCACTAGAGAGTTCATGTTTGTTCTGAGTTTTCTATCAGACTAATCTGTCTGTTGCTCTTCTGGTTTTCAACCTTGGTGCTTCCTGGCATCAGGGGCCAGATCCTGCTAATCTGGTGGGGACAGAGGTGGAGCAAGGTTCCTGAGACTCATCAAGGTGACAGCCATGAGGCCTTGGTTTGTGGCCCCCAGGCTTGTGGGACATGCTTATGATAGCTCTGGATCAGCTCTCTGTTTTTGAACAGTGAAGGCCTTAGTGTCTGTCATGAGGATTAGGTGGTGTGGTCAGCGGGTGTGATGTGGACTTATAGGTATAGTTGACACCCTGGGATTGGTGAGCTGTGAGAGCAACTGTAACCACACTGCAGCTCACCATGAATGTGGTAAGTTCAGGGACACGAGGTCCTCTGCCTGTCTGTCTACCACAGTGGACCTACAGAGATCACATGCTTGGTAAACCAGGGCTTCTGGTACAAAGTTACTCTCAGACTACCTACCCTGCCCCTCTGCCCTTCTTCCCTGGCATGGACTAGCAGGCATCTGCTCCTGGCCTTGCTTCCTGGGTTTTCCTCCCAGCTGCCACTCAGCTTCTCTAGCTCTTCCTATTTTTCCTGCGTCTTAGGTAACAGCTTGCTCCCAGGCTCATGCCATCTACCATGTCCAGCTTCCCTATGCTGGGCCTCATTAGCAGGCTAACCTCACCACTGTCCTTTCTCAGGTGGGCCCTGAGTTATAGGCAGCCAGTAGTAGATGTGATACCTATGTCTTCTCACCCCTGGCTCTGGCCTTGCTGCACTGGTGCCTATGGAGGGACCACTTGTGGCCACTGCACAGTGGTGTGCAGGCAGGCAACCTGTCAGCAGGAACTTACATCATCCCAGAGGGGTTTTGGAGAGCTGGGTCTTCTTGTGAATTCATCTGCTCGTCCTGGACATGGAGATGTCTGCATTATCTGTTGGGAACAGTGGGAAGAAGAATCCCAAGAGGAAGGGCTTTGCCACACCTCAAGAGATATCTCTCAGGAACAAGGGATATAGTTCAGGTTCTAGGTTCAGTTCCTAGAACCAAAAATAACAGAAGCATAAATTAGAATTCTCCATAAGGCAAGTGAAGTTGGTCAGAGATGTGAGGTTCCAGTACCACTGGACCCGAATTGTCACAGGAGGAAGATACCCCTCCCTCCTCAGAAGCTCAGGCAATGATCGGAGTGTCCTGGGAGAGCCTCTAAGGATACCACTGGACTCCTGCCAGATGAGTCACAGAGCCAAGCCACCCCAGGCCTTGTCCTCAGCACTGGGAAAACCAGAGGTGGTCGAAACTCCAACCCCCCAGCTGCTATGGCTCCATATGAGCATGGCCCCCTCTGTGTCTGCCCTCCCCAGGAGCTGGGACACTTTTTACCTGAAGTCTGTTCTGAGGACACGGGACATCTGTCTGTCACATTCGCTGCTCCCCCCATTTCTCATCAAGAGCACAAAGAACCGTCTCTCCTGCTATAATTCTAAGAGTGGGACCTAGAACCTGCTCTTGGCTCCTCCTGGAAGATGCTGGTTACCCCAGCTCACACTGCACTGTCCCCAGCACCACTGCCTCTTCCAGTGAGGTCACCTTGGGTGCATCTGTCCTGGCTCCATTCTCATCGCCTGCTCTGGACCCCCAGGCTTCATACTGGCAGCCTGCGGCAGCCAGCTATCTCCTGCCCAGGTGCTCAGGGCACCTGGGGGTTTCTTGTAGAGAAAAGACTTTATTTTGTCACACTGGGGATCAGACCCGGGCTCTCACACATGCCAGGAAAGTGCTCTACATGGAGGTGTGTCCCTGGTCCAAGATTTGTTTTTCCAATATTGGGGTTTGAGCTGAGGGCCATTGCAGAGTGATATCAGCCCTTTTATTTGCATTTTGAGACAGGGTCTCACTAAGTCACCACACTTAGTCTCACTAAGTCAGCCTGTTGCCCAGGCTGGGCTTGAACTGGGTTTTGTTTTGTTTTGTTTTGTTTTGTTTTGTTTTGTTTTTTAATGAAGAAAATTTCATAAAACAACAATAATAATAATAATTAACTCACTGTGTATCATTATCTTCAAAGTAGTTACTCAGAATGCAAAACATAAACCAAAAGAATTCTTAAAAAAAAAAAAAAAGAAATGTGCCGGGGATTTAGCTCACCAGTACAAGAGCCTGCCTGGCAAGTGTGAGGTTGTGAGTTTGATCCCCAGTACCCAAAAAAAAAAAAAAAAGAAAGAAAGAAAGAAAGAAACAGTGTTTCTTTTTAGCGATCCAAGATAAACTAGTAATATAAATGAAGCAAATCAGCATGTATCAAAATATTTTTGAAATAACTTACTATACAATTTGGGGAAGTATTTAAACTTCTCTATACTTCCTACTTCTATTTTACTCTTTATTTGTTTATATGTATATGTTTGTGTTTCTCATAGAAGAGGAACCATCTGATGTTTGAGCTTGTGTGTCTGACTTACCTCACTTAACATTATGTTCTTAAGTCGCATCCATTTACCTGCAAATGCCTCAGGTTTTATCTTTTTTTATGGAAGAATATTACTGAATGGCTTTGATCCTCATAGTGTGTAACTACCACAATTTCCTTATCTAGTCATCTGCTGATGGACATACACTGTTTCCAAGATCTATCTTTTATATAGATTATCCTGCTGTAAACATAGGTATGCATGTATCCCTGTAATATGATGCTTTTAACTCTTTGGGGAAACTACCTAGGAAAGGGATAGCTGGGCAACATAGAATTTCTATTTTTAGTTTTTTGAAGAATGTGCGTACAAATTTCCATAGTAGTTATACTGATTTGCATATCCACCAGCAATGTAATTGGTTCCATTTTTCCCGCATCGTCGCCAGTGTTTGTATTAGATTTTTTGATGATGCCCATTCTTTCTGAGGTAAGTTGGTATCTCTGTGTAGTTTTCATTTGTGTATCTCTGCTGGCCTGCAGTGAAAAACAGTTTTTTATGTATTTATTGACTGTTTTTACTTCTGAGGAGCACTTATTCATTTCAGTTGCCCATTTTTTGATGAGATCTTTTATTTTGGGAGGTCTAATTTGTTTGAGTTCTTTGTATGTTCTTCACATTAGTCCTCTGCCCATGGAGTAACTGGCAGAAATACTTTCCCATTCTGTAGGCTGGCTCTTCACTCTGTTGGTTATTTCCTTTGCTGTGTAGAAACTTTTTAATTTGATATGACATTTGCTGATTCTTGATGGGCTTGAACT
This sequence comes from Dolichotis patagonum, assembly GCA_004027295.1. Lineage (NCBI taxonomy): Eukaryota > Metazoa > Chordata > Mammalia > Rodentia > Caviidae > Dolichotis > Dolichotis patagonum. Next base: position 124,608 of record PVJX010002222.1, on the reverse strand, counting down.
TGTGGTTCTCCTGCCTCAGCCTCCCAGAATACTGAGACTACAATGTGCGCCACCATCCTCGGCTCCAAGAATTTTCTTAAAATTATGTATGTTTTTGAAGTTGAAAAATTTGGGAAACAAATTCGTTTTCATTAAACTTTTCAGTTTAAGCTTCTATATCATTGTTCTTTTTATGAATTACTGGCTTGCTACTTGGGTTTGGAGGAGTGGTTCTGGATATTAAGACAGAGTCTTATATAGCCCAGCTAGCCTTGGACTTGCTGTCAAGCCTAAAGGTATGTCATGAGTTCTGACAAATGTGCAAATTTGTGTGCCCGCCACCAAGTGGTGACCTGGAGAGTTTCTTTCACCATCTGTGCCAGGCCTGTACCTCAGACCCTGCCCTCAGGCCGGCAGCACAGGTCATGCTGTGTTGTGTTTCGTAGGAGTGGAGCTGCTGCGTGTCCTCCCGTGTCTGCGTGTCCTCCCTCCAGAATAGTGGCCACATGTCGTTGTATGTTGTGTCTCTGGATAGGCATGCACATTTATTTGTGTGACCTTGGGGGTCATTTCATTTAATTTCATTTTCATTTAATTTTCTGTTGCATGTACAAATTTAGTAAACTAATTCTCTGTATACATTGTAATTATGTCAAGAACACATGAGTAACACACATATAAATGTGAATAAAGTATCAATTATTTTTGTGTACCTTTTATACATGTAAAGTCAAATACAGGCCCAGGCATGGTAACACACACTTGTAATCCCAGCCCTTGGGAAGCACACAGCAGGAGGGTTGCTCTGAGTTTGAGGCCAGTCTGGGCTACATAATTAATGCAAGGCCTGTCTGAATTACATAGTGAGAACCTATCTCTAAAAACAAAACAAAAAGTTGAATACACATTATGATGATAGCTCTGAACAGGAGCAGTGTGGGGGACAAACACCATCGACCTCAGTGCTCCTGAGATGGACTGTGATGCAGAGCGGACCTCCACAGGAGTGATCCCTGGCCTGCGCTTGAGGGGCTTGAGGGGCCAGGCTGTGCAGTAAGGAGCTCTATGCATAGAGCCCCTTCCTGGCTCCATGCACAGAGCTTTCCAAGATGGACTGTAAATTGGCCTAAATGCAAAATTATAAAACTTCTCAAGGAAAACACAAAGTGAGGTGGCCCTGGACTTGGTGGTGACTTGTCAAGGTGTGCCACCAGGGGCATCACCCATGGGAGCAGTTGGTGGATTGACTTCATTAAAATCAGGGCTTTGGAAAAACATCTGATAAAGGATTTATATTCAACATACCTGATAAAGGATTTGTATTCAAAATTTGCAAAGAAATCTTAAAGTGGACTAATAAAAAACAATTAAAAACTGGACAAGCTGGTTACAGTAGTGAATGCTTATAGTTCTAGATACTCTGGAGGCTGAGGCAAGAGGATTCACTTGAGTTCACAATTTTGAGATATGTAATCTGGGGAACATAGCAGAAACTTGCCCCCCAAAAGAAATTAAATTTAAAAAAATTAAAACTGGACAAAAGGCCTGGCCAGATGCCTCACCAAGCAGAATACATTTTGAGAATTGCAAATTATAAACTGTGAGATACTGTAATGCGTACACTTGTAGGAAGGGCTTGAAGTTAAACTGCAGATGCACTGGGGGAACGGGAGGTGGCAGCTCAGGCTCACCGCTCATGGGGAGAAGTGACGTGGCCGCAGTGGGAGGCAGGTTGAGTCTTCTGCCGAACCACATGTGCTCTCACTGTGCAGTCCAGCAGTCAGGCTCCTCGGTGTTGTCCAGCTGGCACAAAACTGATGTCCATGCAGACACCACATGTGCATGTCCATGGCAGCATGTGCATAGTCACTAAAAAGCAGAGTGACCAAGATGCCTTCCTACTATGAGTGCCATGAAAGCTGCCATCCAAGAGTTCTGTCCAACAGTAGAAAGAGGACCTTTCACACTGCGTGCTGTGTGGCCCCTGTGTTCTTAAAGAGGGAAGGCAGGTGGTGGAAGGGAAAAGAGAGAGGAGCAGGCAGAGCCTGGGGCATTTTTATGGCAGCAAAACTGTGAAAACCAGTTGAAGCTGCTGGGGACCCCAGGATGCAGGCACACTCCTGAGAGAATGTCTCTTCCATATACACTAAGACTTTTACTGAATCCCTGGGAGGTGTTTTGTGGCTCTGGGAATGAATGGCAAGATCTATAAGGCCAGGCAAGGGAGCTGCATAGAGCTTGAACTGGCAGTTGCCCCTGCAGCTGTGGGTAGCAGTTACTGCTGCCATATTTGCAGTTGTGTGGTGGGTACTGGAAGTTTGTGGAGCTACAGGCCATCAAGGGGCAGGGGTCTGCATGAACTGTGTGGTTAGCGATACTATTGGAGATACCAGTAAGAGCTCAAGTGTAGCTTAATAAAAATACCTATAGGTATAAGAAGAAATACATGTAATATTTTGGCTCTCCCTATGTGTAGGTTTCAAATTTTTTGATTCAACCAACTTTAGTTGAAGATATTTGAAAAAATGCATCAGTTCTAAACAAATACAGACTTTCTATCTTGAATAATACCTTGTAACAACTATTTACATAGCAGCTATACTGTATCAGGCATTATAAGTGATCAAGATGATTCAAAGTATAGGGGAACATTTTCTAGCCTCCATGAAAATACTATGTTTTTCTATAAGGGACTTGAGTGTCTTCAGATTTTGGTGTCTTCAGGAGATCATGAGACTAATACCCCACAAATACTTGGGGCGCTTGTAGAGTAGAGGTACCCATTAGTGTAGTGTAGACAGGTGTGGTGTTCTCTGTGACCTGAGAGCTTGCAGTCAACCTCAGCTCAGTGGCAGTGAGCACATCCAGTCTCCAGATCCCAGCCTCTCACCTTCATCAGTAAGGGTCCAGGGCACCATGGAGAAGTGGCAGATTCCAGCACCAGGGCTGGATCTAAGATGAGCCTGGTGTTTCCTGTGGTGCCTGAAAGTCAGACACTCAGAAAACCAAACCAAAACCCTACAATGCAGGGTCATGTCAAAGCAGTACAGGAGTCAGACCAAAGAGCCCCTGTGGTCAAAGCTGGAAAAATTAGAGCACCAAAGTCAGTAGTATTGGAATACAACCAAGTATAACATAAATATCCACAAGTCCCTGCTGATGTTAGTGACTAAGTAAGTTGATTGAGGAGAAAGGACAGATGTCCCATGTGTAATTCCAAATGCCTTTTCTAGACACCACGCCCTGGGAGGAGGAACCTAGGTTCCCACCTCACATGCAATTGTGCACACCATGCTGACCCCTTCCAGTGAGGGAGGGAGGGGGGCGGGCTGCAGTGGAGACCCAGAGATGCTCAGCCAGGTGCTCATGGTCAGCATCAGCAGTCACACCCCTGTGGACAGTGGGGACCCTGGAGGGCATGACAGGGTGTGCTACCCCGGGGGCTTCCTCTCTAAGCCTGTGGCCCAGTGTATGGTGAGGAAAACATCAGACAAATGTGGACAGAGGGAAGCCCTGTAACACAGCTGCCCAGGTCCTCAGAGACGAGCTGGAGCCAGGTATGGTGGCTCACACCATAATCCCAGCTACTCAGGCGGCAAGTTTGAAGCCAGCCTGAGTAACTTAGCAAGACTCTGGCCAAAGCTTAAAAAAATAAAAAGAGCTGGGGATGTAGCTCAGTAGTAGAGCATTTGCTGGATTTGATCCCCAGTACTACAAAAGGGTGGGGGTAGGGGTTAGAGCCTCTGTTCTGGCCAGACAGAGCAGCAGAGACTGAGAACTTAGTATCATGGGGTCCTAGACAGCAAGTTGGGGCCAAAAAGGACATTGAGGAAAACTGAGGAGATGTGAAGCATGGACTTTATTTAAAACTTTATATGAAAATATATCAGGTTTCTTTTTAAGATACTTTCTTTTCCCAACTGCACCCTGGTACTTAGGTTCCATGAAATGCACAGATCTTCCCTAGAACTTAAATTTTTATAAGCTGGCCATAAAAAGTCATTGTACACATAGATAGGATGTGTGGCCACAGAGACCCACGTGACACCCCTGAGAGTGACTGAGACACCAGGATGGCCCCAGGAAAGTGTGACGTGGGCTTCTGTCAGGGGCCTCAGGCAGTGGCCTCCCTTGGTCAGTATCCTCTTCACCAGGGAGGGCAGCTGCACCAGGCCTGTAGGTCTAGCTCCCTTCAGTGGCCCTGCCTGATGCTGTCCCCACCTCCCATCCTGATGGAGGTTATAGTGGCAGGCATGGGCATGGCCCTAGCCAGGCACCGGGCCTTGACTTGGGACCTAGTCCAGATATTTGCATGTGCTGTTGGGTCCTTAAATAGCCAGCCAGGGTTGGGATCCTTAAACCTGGGCCAAGTCTGAGCACTCTGGGAGGCTAGCAGAAGGATCACAGCCCAATCCCTGCCTAGGCACCTTAGTAGGGTTATGTCTCAAAAGTAAGAAAAGGAGATGCAGCTTGGTGCAAAAGTCATGGGTTCCATCCCCAGTATCACAAAAACAACACCAGAAGACAAAACAAATGAAAACTGGGCTAAGAACTGTCCTGGCCCTGAATGGCCAGAGCCTGCTATGGCTCTGGAGTATGGGCTGGCAGCCTGGAGTGCTGCTTGACCCCAAAACCGTGTGTGGAGTGAGATGCAGCAGAGGATGCAGAGTGGGGTGGGGCTGGCCCCTCGAAGCATTCCTCCAGGAGCTCTGCTCCCTCTGTCCACTTGGCACTGCCCTTTCTTGTGTCCTTTGCTGCAGTGTTACAGTGCCTTAGCCTTCCACATGATGATTGCAGGAGCCCCATCAGTGTTGTAGGAAGTGACCCCAGTAGGGCGGAAGGCTCCTAGAAATCCTGTGAGGGGCCTCTGTCAGAACAAACAGTACCCCCTAATCTTATGGGGCTCTAGGGAGCCCTGATCATTACGTAGATGCTTACAGCTTCCAGTATTTACGAGTGGGGTGACACAGACACTGTCAGAAATGAACAGCCCCTAATACAAGGACACTTGAGCTTGGTGCCCCTGCACAGCAGAGCTGGAGAGGGGGCTGCTCTCCAGCTAGAGGTGGATGCCACACAGCCAACTTCCTGCTGCTGTTGCCAACTCTGTCCTGAGCCAGGCCTCCTGCCCTGCCCTGGGTGCCAGGGCTGCCCACTACAGGGGTCCCCAGGCTCCCTGCCACCTCTCACCTCTGCCTGGGAGACACTTGCACGTGCTGAGGGCTGTTTGTTCTTTGTTTACAGAGGTATTGTGGCCAGTATTTTGGTTTTCTTATGTTTTGGAGTCACACAAGCCAAAGATGGGCCATTTTCCAGACCTCATCCAGGTAACTCACCGTTTCTCTCTCCATGTGTGCCCTGTAGCATTCTGTCCCAAGCACTTCTCTGCATCTGTGTCCTGGGTGTGAGCATCCTGTCGCCCCTCCCGGCTCCTTACCAGCCTAGCCTTGCTCCCTGCTGCCCTGTGGCTTGCCTACCCCTTTTGTGCAGTCCAGGGTGCTTCAGACCTACAGGAGGGCTAGGGCTCCGGCTGGGGCCTGAGGTGCCTGATCCCCTGCTCTGCTTCCATCTTCCACCCTGACCTCTGACAAATCCTGGGATCACACAAACCCCTGAGGATCTGAGCACTGAAGGGCATAGGCACCACTCTTCCCTGCACTGGCCCCCAGCTCCAGCTCCCTGGACAGCCAGCTCAGCCACTGTGGCATGAGTTGGACTCCATCAAGTGTCATTGCAAAGGAATTAGAAACACTTTTGCTTTCTGTCTCAATAGAGGTTTCAATGGTGGAAAATAAAAAAAAATTTTTATGTGTTTATATAAATATGTATAGTTTCAAATACTGGCATCAGCTGTATATAGTTCTTTATTTTTTGTTTTTGTTTTTCAAGACAAGGATCTTGCCACATTGCCCACACTGCTTCAAAGTGCTGGGTACAAGTTATCTTCTGTCTCAGCCTCCTCAGTAGCTGTGACCCTGGGCATGTGCCACCATGCCCAGCTGGTTCTTAGTTATTGTGGCAAATTAGGCTGTGAATGTTTGCGTATAGTCTCTGTGTGCTTCTCTGGTTATTTATCTAATAAAACATTCCAAGAGAAGCACAGGATTAAAAGCTGAGCCTGCCCACCCTGTAGGACGGACACATCTATCACAAGGCACCCATGCCTAGCTAGACGCCCTTGCCAGCCATCCTTGCCCAGGCCTGTGGGCATGGTGGGAGCTGCTGCACTGAGTCAGGAGCAGCCACAGTAGGGTCTGCTCAGTCTTGCAGGCCAGAACCGGGGACAACGGAGGTGATGATTTAAAAGGACCAAGTCACACAATGAGGCCCACATGCCAAGTGCCTGCAGGCTGACTGGAAGAGTAGCAGAGATGTGGCCAGTACCTGGCCTCTTCCTGGAGGCCCCCTCAGGCTTTGCTAGGCATGCATCACACAAACAGGAGCCCAGCTCCTTGGGCACCTGATGATGTGGTCCTTCTGTCTGAGACATGTAGAAGTTTCTGAAAGCTTCCTTCTGGAAGCTTCCAGCTAGAAGCTTTGAGCTGCATGAACGTTGCTCTGGCTTCTTGTATTGAGTCTCTGTCTCTTCCCTCATAATGGGAGAGTGTGCTTGTTTCTGAGCTTTCTTTTGAGCACTGCTAGGCCTGTCTTCTTTCAGAGTAGCTTGGCTTCATAAACTCCATGTTCTTTGGCAGTCTCTACCTTGTGCTCATGGAAGCCTGTCCAAGAGCCACTTCACATCTTCTAACACAGCCTTGGAACCATCAGGCCTGGCTTCCTGCAAGACACACTTGCAGAGGATATGAGAGAGGCCACACTGGGGAGGAGCATCAGGGGCTTCCCAGCTCCACAGAGGTGGTCCATGCAGGGCTATGCTGTCTCCCATAAGCTTGGAGCACAGGAATCACCTGGCCAGGCTCCACACTGTGGCCATTAGGAACCGGGCCTCTGTGGAGACACAGAATGGAGGTTCCAGCTGGCCTGTCTGGGGAGTTATTTATTTGGAAACTGTTCATTGGCAGCAGTTCGTCGGAGAAGGCCTCACTCCCTTCCTGGTGGTTTTGTTTTTTCTATTGCAGTGTTAGAAATCAAACCCAGGGCCCCATGGTGCTAGGCAAGCACTTCTACACCAGGTAACACCCTGGCCCCAGCCCTGGTTCTTACTTCCATCTGCAGCTCTCTCCAGAAGTTGTAGTAGTCACCCATCCCCAGTTTTGCTGAGGCTGCCCCTCAGTGTTTTTGCCTTGCGGTGCTAATGATTGAACCCAGCACCTTTGCTGCAAGCTGCATCCCCAGGCCTTCTCCTTCTTTTATTTTGAGATAGGAGTTCACAAAGTTGCCCAGGCTGGGTTCAAACTTGTCATTCTCTCACCTTAGCTTCCCAGAGTGCTGGGATTACAGATGTGTGCCACTGCACTGGACTCCCTCTCAGATTTGGTGTTTGGAGTGCTAAGCCTAGTTGGGGGCTGGAATCAGGCACCAGTACTAGGTGTTCTTGTCCATGGAATAATGTGAGGCACAGAGGAAAATGCAGAGGTGGACCTAAAGGGTGGCCAGAAGTCAGAGATGCTCCAACTTCTGATGTAGGACCCTCCCTGGGAGGGGCTATAGGAAAGACTGCAAATTGCTGGGTGTGGTAGCTCTTACCTATAATCCTAGCACTCGGGAGGCTGAGACAGGAGAATGGCCTTGAGGTCAAGGCCAGTTTGGGCTACATAGTGAATTCAAAGCTAGCCTGAACTCCATGGTGAGACTCTGTCTCAAAAAACAAAGGAAAGACTGCAAGAGTGTGGCCAAAGAGACATGGCCAGCCCAAGGTCACCTCAGACCTGGTAGGTGAAGCATCTACAGGGCTCTGTGGTCTTGAAGCACTGGACACTCTTAGAGCCCTAGTGGGTTGCACCACAGCCCCTGAGTCAATGAGGGTCTCTGTGCTCCCAATGTCCCTTGGTTGTTTGTCTTGTGTTGAAGAGCCACATGTACATGTTACCAAGAACTTCCACGCTCTCTAACCGTGTGGTTAGTTAACCTTTGCGCAGCCCTTGTGGCTGCTTCATGCCAGGTAGACCACGGCACAGGCCCCGCCCCGAGCCTCTTGAGTGCTATGCTGGGTGCTATGCACAAGGCAGGAATTTAAGGTGCCTTCACATGGAAATCTGTTAACATGATCACTACATTAGTGTATTTTAAGAACTCTGTTGTCTTAGATGCAGAAAAGCAAAAGTTCATACCTTGTCATGATAAAAAGTATATTAGATTGAAAAGCTTTTGTTTGTTTTTTGTTTTGTGGTCCTAGGGCATTCATACTGAGCTATATTTTTTTATTTAGTTTTGATACAAGATCTTGCTAACTTGCCTAAATTGGGCTATAATTTTCAGTCCTCCTACTTCAGCCTTCCAAGCACTGGGATTACATGAAAAGATTTTCTTAGCATGATAAAAGGTATCTACCAAAAGCCTGTTCCAGACCTAACACTACAGGCCAGAGCAGTGCTGGTAGATGCAGGACAGAGATGTTGCTGTCACTGCTTCTCCCCGACAGTTATGAGCCTCCTGTGTTACAGTGGTAAGATGAGGAGCAGAATAAATCAAAGATGTAAGGGCTGGAAAGGAAGAAAATGAAGGGGAAACATTCACATTTCAAAGAGAGACCATGTGTGCCCAACTTGAGTGTGACCTTGTTCTACACAGGCTCTGCCCAAGCTTCGTCTGGGCCAGACAAATGCCATGTACAGGAGCCATGGGCTGGGCAGAGCCTGGAGACCAGGCTGGAACCTTGATGCTCCTGTTTCTTGTCCTCATAGCTTACTGGCGATTTTGGCTCTGCGTTAGTGTGGTCTACGAGCTATTTCTCATCTTTATCCTCTTCCAGGTAAGTGGCTTTTCTTAGTCAGACAAACTGGGAGCAGGTGACAAGAGGCTTTGCACACTTGGCCCCAGAGTACTGGTGGAAGCCAGACTAGAGCCAGCACCGTGGTACAGGGGTACAGGACTTCTAGTGGGCCTGGGGTATGGGTGCAGGTGGGGCAGGCTGTTGTGCCCAGAACAGGGGAGGACAGTGGGCCTGGCTCCGGGAGTCTGTTGCATTAGAAGGTATTCCTGGCTGGGTGTCTAGCTCACTGGAGCATTCTCCCTCCCGGTTCCTGTTCTGCAGGAGGCTCATGGGTTAGGAGCTTACCTCCCTGTCATCTCCAGCCAGGGTATGCTGCCCTGATGGCTTGTTTGCTGAGCTGCACACAGCTTTACCGAAGGAATATACACCATCGTGGTCTCAGGCCACAGAGTATTTACTTTCCTGTCAAAGCCTCGACACCTGCTGGTGTGGGGCTAGGTTGTTTGTGGTAAAGATGCTCGGAACAAGTGCAGTGCTTCAAGTCTACACATACATGTCAGATTGCAGAAAACCCTCTGCAGTGGGACACAGAACAGTTCCATCTCCCCCCAAACTTTTCTCAAGGATCCCTTGATATCCCCTGATCCGGGGATGTCCTGTCTTGCCTGCCACTGCTCTCCTCTCAGGAGTTTCTCTCTGTATGCGTGGAGCCACACAGCCGGCTTACTGAGTACACTGTCTGCTCATGCAGAGAGGCATCTACTTGCTCCCACGTAGAGCCATTCCCTTCCAGGCACTGTGTGGATGTGTCTGCCTTTGGCTAGAGACGCAAGTTCCCTGGTTCCACCCTAGCTGTGTGTTTCCAGTTGGTACAACTGTGCATCTTCCTCCAATTGCCAGCACTAACATGCAGCTCCCACCACTTTCCATCCTGGCTCTGTGCTTTTGTATGTATCCAGGGGTCAGCAGCTGGGTCCTGTGGGCTCTGATTAGTAACAGACCTGCTGCTGGGTATAGGTACTATGTCACTGTGGTTTGATTTGCCTGGGATATGACTAAATGCAAGCTTTATTCACTTTTCCTTAGTTTTTACTTAATGTCTGTTTTCTATCCAGGGAATCAATCCCCTTCAGGTCACCTTCTGGCACCTGTCGTACCTTCTCAGACTAAGTTGTGCACTTTCTGACTGTCACTGTGTCTGATAACAGGGCAGCTCTGAGAAAGTCTGTCCAGGTACCTAGTACAAGGTCACACAGTGGAATTGGGATGTGTGAGTCCCCAACTTTTCTTCTCCTTCAAGATTGTCTTGACTCGTCTGGTCTCTTGCATGTCAAGTCAGTGCTAAGATCACCTTTCTGGCTCTGTAGAAGAGCAGGTGAGATTTTTTTTTTCTGTTTTATGATGTTAAGGCCATGGTAAGCAAGCACTGACCCCCACCCCTAGAGGAGGCAGTGTTGCTGGTGGATTATATCGGAGTCATGAATAGGTTTTAGGAGATTGGCATTGTAACACCATTACGTCTTTAGTGTATGAACATGGGATGTCCTCCCATTAGTTTAGGTTGTCTTTCATATCTTTTGACCATGTTTTGTAGTTTTGAGTATATGTTTGATGCTGTGTTAAATGTAGCTCCCAGTGTTTTATTCATTTTGATGCTATTGTAAGAGGAATTCTTTTCTCAATTTCATGTTTGGATTGCTCATTACTAGTGTATAGAAGTACAACCTAGAGCAGGGTGTGGTGACACACGCCTGTAATCGCCAGCACTCAGGAGGCTGAGGCAGGAGGATCACTGTGAGTTCAAGGCCAGCCTGTACTGCATAGTGAGACTTTGTCTCAAAAAGACAAAGACAAAGACGAAGAAGAGAAAAGAAAAGAAAAAAGAAAAGAAAGAAATACAACCTATTTTTATACTCAGTTTGTTTCCTGAGACCTTGCTTATTATTAGCCCAGCGGTCCCTTGGGATTTTCTGTGTCTTGGCTTCTGCCACCAGCACATGGAGGTGGTTTTGCCCTTGCTTCCCCCTCTGGTGCCTTTTGTGTCCTTCTCTCATCTATGCTGGGCTGGGCCTCCAGGGGACTGAGTGACCTCTTCATCTTGTTTCTGATCTCAGAAGCACCTGCTATGTTTCCCCATTAATCATGTGTGCTCTGGCTCCTCCTGGATGCCCCTCACCAGGTGGAGGGAATTCATTCAGTTCTGTTCCCAGTTTGCCAAGTATCTTTATCCTGAGAACTTGTTAGATTTTATCTTACCTGGAGCAAGATGGTTATGTGAGTTTTTTCTCTTCTCTTGATGTGATATCACACTGACTGACTTTCTTATTTCCAACCAACCATGGTCATGGTGTGTAACCCCATTGACATACTTGAGATTTGGTTTCCTAATGTGTTGTCTAAGATTTTTGCATTCATACTCTTAAGAGATGTTAGTCTATAATTTCCCAGAACGTCTGTTCCTGGGTTTGCATCAGGGTTCATCTGGAGTTGTCTGATGTCTTCCCAGGATTTGACGTGGTTAATGTACACACTGTCCACACAGTCTAGCACAGGGCGTGGCGGCGCCTATCCCTGTCTGGTTCTCCACTGTGCCCTTTGCATACTGCACTCTGAAGGAAGTCACTGATGCTTCCCTTGGGTGGCCCCTCCTGAGGGCAGAGCCACTGCTATAATTCAGAGTTCCTCTGCAGGGAGATTTGTCCCTTCTCTACTACTTGTCATTCAGTCATTTATGTGTATTAGCATGCACTCAGAATCCATAGTCGAGGGCCTGGGATTTAGCTCAGTGGCTTAAGCACCTGCCTGGCAAGCGTGAGTTTGATCTCCAGTACCCAAAAAAAAAAAAAAAAAAAAAGAATCCATAGTTGATACCCAGGTTGTCTCTAGCACTGTCTTTATTGCATTGCATGATTGCTTAGGCTATGGGCAGGTCTCTCATGTGGTTCCTGCATGCTTGGCACACTCTCATCTGTAGGGGTCCTTGGTCTTTTGTTTTTCAGAGCCCTTCTTATCTGTGGTGCTACAGGCTGCTCAGGGCATCTGCACCCCCATCCCAGCCCTGGAGTCAGCTGTTTCTCTGAGGGCAAGAGTTCCTTCCTAGAGGATGGTCTGAGGCTGCGGTCTGGGTCCTGGGTGACGGGTGCTGGCCGTGACTGTATGTGGCAGCATCTGTTCAGAAATGATGGGCACTGGGGTCCTGCAGCTCTTTCCCTGCTGCTTCCTATTCTCCAGGGCGCCAGAGTCCAGGGGCCAGGGGTCAGGGATCTCTGACCTTTCCCAAGAGACGAGGACTCACAATTTTAGGCCCATGCAACCAAGCAGGGGTCAAACTGCAGCTGCATCTGAAGCCTGTGGGTCTCAGGAGGCACTTGGGTGCTAGGGTCAGGAGACCCTAGGATGTCCCTAGGGGCAGGTGGCCCTGACCTTAGAAGGCTGTGCTGTAGGATGGAGCATCTGTGCCCAGCACCTGTGGCCCAGGTCACAGTAGGACTCCATTCCTCTAGTGTTCCTGCCACAGACTAGCTGTGCTGTCTGGCCACCTGTCCCTAATGTGGCTGTAACCTGTGCTAAGCACCTGTTTGTTCCCACTCCTGCCGTACCCTCGTGGACCTTGTTTTGTATTTGGTCTCCACGCCTTCAAGCTTCCCTAAGGTCCTTGGCTGGTGGCCTACTGAGGGGCACCTCGTTTGCTAAGTCCTGTCCCAGAAGCCTTCTTTGAATTAAGGCTGGAAGGAGCTGCCAGCCAACACTAGCATCTGCCCAGTGGAGAAGACCATGTGTCCTCATGTCACAGGAAGTCAGTGGCACACTTTGGCTTCTGTGAGCATGAGGCTGGGACACAGGGGTAGCAGCATGGGGCTGCCCTTGTTGAACTGAGGATCCAAGTCTTGTGCCCTTGTCTGGTGTACTCTGCCAGCACCCAGGGCTTGGGCCCACAGGTCTCCAGCTTGCAGAGGAATGGGAGCCCCTGTGCTGTGACAGGCTGACTGAGACAGAACCACTCACCCTGAGTCCCCCACCTGACACCCATGGTCTTGCAGACAGTGCGTGATGGCCGGCAGTTTCTAAAGTATGTGGATGCCAGGCTTGGGGTCCCGCTGCCTGAGAGGGACTATGGGGGAAACTGCCTCATCTACGATCCCGACAACAAGACTGACCCCTTCCACAACGTCTGGGTAAGAGTGCCACAGGGGTTGTCACCCATGTGTGGGGGCTCATTTAAGGGGCTCCCCGCTCACTGTCAGGGTGGGTTGTCCCAGGAGCTCTCAGCATGCAAGCAAGACCCTGACACAGCACAGTTGGATTTCTGTGCCTGAGGACCATTCCTGTCACCCACAGGACAAGCTGGATGGCTTTGTTCCTGCACACTTCATTGGCTGGTACCTGAAGGTATGACACTGTTTGCCTCAGCCCCTTGTTTCAGGTCATCCTGTGCTCCAGCCATCCCTGGCCACAGGGTGATATGGGTGTGGTGGTAGGTGAGCCTGGCAGTGGGGTCTGTGCTCACAAGTGCATGTAGAGCCAACCAGGAGGGCCCCCCAGGACTCCGGCAGGCCTTGAGCAGCAGCCTGGTCCCCTATCAGATCTGCTCACTGGCCCTGGCATTGTGGTGGCCAGGTAAAAGAGAGAGACAGCAAGCAGGAAGCCACACACCTCTCCAACTGCCCATCCCAGACTCCAGGCACCGCCTCTGCACACAACCTCGACTCCCAGGGCAGGGCCGGCCTTCCCTTAGCACCCAATGTGGACACCTCCACACACTGAGAAGCTAAACAGTGCAGCTGCTAGAGAGGCAGCTGCCTGTTGCCACACTCACTGGTGGCTGCTGGGCAGGGGTGACTCCATGCCACTGGACGCTGCTGTCTCATGCAGACACTCATGATACGGGACTGGTGGATGTGCATGATCATCAGTGTGATGTTCGAGTTCCTGGAATACAGCCTGGAGCACCAGCTGCCCAACTTCAGCGAGTGCTGGTGGGACCACGTAGGTGCTAAGGGGCCAAGGTGGTGGGCAGGGCCTTCGCATGCATCCTGGGGCTGGGCCTCACGTCTCTCCTGCCTCCTGCACAGTGGATCATGGATGTGCTGGTCTGCAATGGGCTGGGCATCTACTGTGGCATGAAGACGCTGGAGTGGCTGTCCCTGAAGACATACAAGTGGCAGGGCCTCTGGAACATCCCCACCTACAAGTGCGTTCCAGGAGTCAGGAACCAGGGTCTGTGGGTTAGGGTTAGGCCAAGTGCTTTGTCATGTTTGCCTTGGGATTTAAACAAAAGCAACAAAGCTAAGTACAGTGGCATGCATCTGTAGCACCCAATTGCTTGGAAGACTGAGTCGGGAGAATCTCTTGAGCCCAGGAATTTGAGGTAATCTGAGCAACATGGCAAGACCTTGTCTCATTAAAGGGAAGAGGAAACAAGAGGCTGCAGAAGGCCTCGGGGCAGTGGAGAGAGTGGACAGCCCCTGCTCCTGCTGAACAGGGCAGGGTGTGGGGTCAGGGCTGCACCTGGGCACCAAACACCAACCACCCCACTGCCACAGCTATGGCTGGGAGCAGAGCTGGCACCAGTGGGTGTGGGTAGCTGTGCTCAGGCCTGGCTCTGTTCCCAGGGGAAAGATGAAGCGTATAGCCTTCCAGTTCACACCCTACAGCTGGGTCCGCTTCGAGTGGAAGCCAGCCTCTAGTCTGCGCCGCTGGCTGGCCGTGTGCGGCATCATCTTGGTGGTAAGGCTGGGGCACCTCTGGGCTGTGCTTGCCAGGCACCCTGAGCTGTGCTGACCTCTCCCATCCCCTAGTTCCTGCTGGCAGAGCTGAACACCTTCTACTTGAAGTTCGTGCTTTGGATGCCCCCTGAGCACTACCTGGTCCTGCTGCGGCTGGTCTTCTTCGTGAACGTGGGTGGTGTGGCCATGCGCGAGATCTATGACTTCATGGATGACTTGTGAGAGCTGCTGCCAGACCAAGGGTGCAGAGGGCAGGGGTGAGATGGGAGGCACCCTGGGGTGGGGCCTGGGTGAGCACACAGCTGCTGCCCCCTCCACAGGAAGCCCCACAAGAAGCTGGGCCAGCAGGCCTGGCTAGTGGCGGCCATCACAGTCACCGAGCTCCTCATTGTGGTGAAGTACGATCCACATACGCTCACCCTGTCCCTGCCCTTCTACATCTCCCAGTGCTGGACACTTGGCTCCGTCCTGGTGCTCACCTGGACCATCTGGCGCTTCTTCCTGCGGTGAGTGGACCCAGGAGCATCAGCTGTTCCTCCTGCCGACTGTCCCCACCCTGTCCCCCATCCTGTGTCACCCCCCACCCCACCCATGGCTCACTCGGTGCCTTGCACCTCCCCTTCATCCGTGTCCCTCATGGGCTCCTCTGGGTGACAGTGTTGGGCATCCACAAGGGCTGCAGTACACAGGTGGTGAGGTGGCCTTCACTCCCCCAGGGACATCACCTTGAGGTACAAGGAGACACGGAGGCAGAAGCAGCAGAGTGACCAGGGCAGGGCAGTCAGCAGCAAGGATGAGCACCCAGGGCTGGATGATGATCTGCTGGGGCCCCGGCCCCCCGAGAAGGAGGACATCACTGAGGAGGGTGTGGCAGCTGCCTCATGAGCCTCAGCCCTCCTGCAGGCCTTGCTCCTGGGGCTCTTCACCCTCCTCCCACTCTGTGTACCTGTCTACCCCAGTGCACAGACATGTGCACAACCGAGGATGTGCACGTGTGCTGTGTACTCCTGGGGCCACTCCAGGACCAACAGCTGGTGGCGGCAGCAGGGCCTTGCCCTGGAGCAGGGTCCTGTCCTTCCTCTGCCTGGCTGGCCAGGGCCTCTGCCCACAAACTGTCCAGTGCCTAGCCTCAGCCAGCCTGGAAGGAGTGGCCTGTTCCCTTTCTCCAGGTGGCCCTGAGAGCCCTCCTGACATGCCCACCATTGGCACATGTAAAGGACCCATGGTGTGCAGCACTGGGCCACTTCCCACAGGGTCTCTGCTAACCAGACTCTTTCCTGGGTGGAACAGGACGGGGCGGAGGCTGCCAACCAGACCCCTTGAGCATGTGTGTCATGCACAGACTTCAAGGCCAGAGCTGTAGTCTGGCACCAGGGTTGTGTTGTTCCATAGCTCAAGTTTAGGGTGTCTCCTCAAGCAGACAGAACAAATAAAGTGATGATGAAGGTCCACGCCTCTAGCACTCCTCCTGCCCTGCAGACCAGGACCTTGCTGATGCAGGAAGCTGCGTAGGATGCTGTTCTTCTACAGCCACCCGGAGAGAGCAGCAGGCCCAGCTGCTGCTGGGGGTGTCGCGGGTGTGGGGCCAACAGAGCCTCCCACAGTACCACCATACCCAGTTTTGCTTTTTGCAGGGGACAGGGCCTGTGACTGCTAGGGAGTGGCCAGAGGACAGGAACAGGGAGTACTGGGAAGGGGCAGCTGTCTTCTCACTTGTTTGTTTTGTTTTGCCCAGGTGGTAAAGTAAAAACTTTAAAGACTTTTCATTTTTGTGGTTTTGGGGATCGAACCCAGGAAGTTTTCAGATACAAATGAGAGGAAAGTGTTATGATTCCAAGTCCCCACACCTTGGTGAGGGTAACACCCCCACCATGGACACACAGACTTGCTCTGAGAGGGACAGGACCCAAGGCTGGGTACCAGCTACACTGACTCAGCCTGCAGGGCCCAGGCTTCAGAAGCTTTTTGTGTATAGTTGGCTGAGGACTCCCCCAAGGCCTTGTGCAGCCAGGTAAGCCTTCCACTACTGAGCTATAATCCAAGACTTCTGCTTCTTTCCAGGACCTGTTTTGAGATGAGCATGGAGTATGTGAGGCCTCCACCCTGGAGACAGGGACAGGATGAGCCTACTTAGTAACCCCTGGATTGGGTCACATTCTGTTCAGAGCTGTCCCCATTTTCCCACTCGGTACCTGTGCCATCTGCAGGCCCCCATGATGCTTTTTCCCACAGGGGCTGCTATTTGCCCTGGGGCCCTGGGTCACCTGTTTCTCTAGAGCACCCTGATTCTTCCAAGCAGAGGGCTCACACGTGGAAGCAGAAATCCTGCGGCCCTTTCAAGGGGTTTATCTTGGACTCTGTCCCTTCTCCACCTTGTCGTCCACATCAGCCAGCGGCAGGACAAGGCCCACTGGACATAAGGGAGCCCTCTACCATCCTAGACTGACTGGGCACTAGGCTCTGGGCAGCCAAGGGCTTAGGGCTTGCAATTCAGCGACCCAAGGCTCAGAAGCCACCAAACACAGGGGCAGTTCTCCTTGAACACCACCTTGCAGGACACCATGCACAGGGACACAACTGGCAGCAGAGCCAAGGAGAATCCCTAAGCAAGGGCTTGGGCTACAATCCTGAAAGTCATCATCCTAGTGTTGAACTCAGAAATGATTCAAATTCCCAAAATACAATTCTAGAAAAATTTATTTTTAAAAAGGGCTGGGGATATGACTCAGTGGTTAGAGTTCTTGCCTTGCATACACAAGGCCATGGGTTTGGTCCCCAGCATCACAAAAAAACAAAACAAAAAAACAACTTCCTTAAAGCCCAGCATGATGGCACACACTTATAATCCCAGCACTCAGAAGCTAAGGCAGGAGTATTGCCCTGAGATCAAGGCTGTCCTGAATTACATAGTAAAACTCTGTCTCAAAAGACAAAATAAAAAAAAAATTAAATAGGCAAACATTCTTTCCAAATATAAACACTAAGGTATACTAACAGTTACATGGATATAACATTACAGAGCAGACAAACTAATCAAAAAGCAAAAATGGCATGGTCATGCAGCTGGAATGCCAGTTACTAGGAGGACTGAAAGTTTGAGCCTAGCCTGGGCAGTTTAACAAAACTGTTTCAAAATAAAAATTTGGGGGATAGACCTCAAGGCTAGAGCACTTGCCTGGTACATGTGAGGCCTGGAATTCCATCCCCACTTTATTTAAATATATATATACTATTGCACAAGCAGTTGCCCAAAGAACCAAAATCTTAGGAAATTTCATCTTTCACAAATGCAGCTGGGGATATAGTTCAGTGGCACAAGCACCTGCCTGGCCAGTGCAAGGTTGTGAATTTGATTCCCAGTACAAGAAGAACAAAGAACAATGCACATCTACACTAAGAACATCTCTGTGTCTCCATCCCTTCATGTACTAGGATAACTTTTTTTTTTCGAGACAAGATCTCACTGTGTAGTTCAGACTAGTCTTCAATTTACTTTGTAGCCCAACTTGGCCTCAAAATAACAGCAATCCACCTGCCTCATCCTCCAGAATTCTGGAATTACAGGCATGTGCTGCTGTGTTAGAATTAACATTTTCTTAATCAGAATTGTGATAAGCCGGGCATGGTAACCCACGCTTATAATCCCAGCTCTTGGGAGGCTGAGGCAGAAGGACCATTGCAAGTTCAAAGCCAGCCTGGGCTACAAAGTGAGCTCAGCCAGCCTCACCTGCATAGTGAGACCCTGTCTCAAAAAGGAGAGAAAAAAAATATGAAGTCAGCATTGTGATAATGCATTTCCATCAAGTCAAACTTGCCAAAAATGCATAAACCAAATTAGAACTCTAAAGTCTACATGGTTTATACCTCCACAAATTATACAAAGATGAAATGCGTATCAGCAAATTGTGAGCACCATGCTGGTGATTTCATGGGGAAAAGCTTAAGTTCAACACTGGAAAAAATGCATTCTCAGGGTTGACCATGGGTGGTGCAGAGAGGTCCATGGGGGATGCCAACCCAGTCCTCGCTGTATGTGAAACGCTGTTGACAAAGAGCTGTTTTTCTTTAGGGCGTGGCTGTCTTTAAGGGGATGTTCACCCCTACTTTCTACCTAGTGCTACTCTTTTTGAAGTCACTCTCCACTCCTACATATACCAGCTTAGCCTTGCCCTCTAGGGTTTCCTGTCCTCTGAGTCACATTCTTGTCATGTGTGCTCAGTACAGGCAGATTTGGCAGGAAGAGTGTGTCAGTGGAGCAGCAGCACTGCCATGTCGCCTCCTACTGAGCAGTGGTCCTTTTTGGACCAGTAATTTCACTGTCTTTTTTGGGCAAATGCAATTTGCTTCATTAAGAACTATAATTGTGTCCATGAGGAGGGTTGCCGACGTGGACAAATGACCTGAATTCAAAAATTATTTTTAGGGGGGGGTCAGGGATATGGCTCAGCAACATAAGTGCCTGCCCAGCAAGCACAAAGTTGTTAGCTTGAGTCCCAGTACCAAAAAAAGCAGCTGAAAAAATTTAATTGACAAAAATTGTATATATTTATAGTAACCATATAATATTTTGACATATTCATACATAATACTCAAATCAGGGCGGGCTCAGATATATCTTTTTTCATTGGTTTGTGGTGTGAGAGCATTCACAAACCTTACCTTTCCCTATAGCTTGGCATGTAAGTACAGTCATCTGTATTTCCCTACTGTGCAGCAGCACACCAAAACTTACTCCCCTAGCTTAGTTATATGGCAAGCTACCTTCAGCACTATGCATCTGGTCTCTGGGGACCACCATTCTCCTCCCAGCTGCTGAGAACAACAGTTCTAGGTTCTACGAGTGAGGTCAGGTAGTGCCCAGTTTACTCCACGGTGATGTCTAGGTCCATGAAGGATTTCACTTGTTGGGACCAAGTAATGTTCTTCTGTGTGTATTTACCACTTTCGTTTCCATTTGTTGGCTGATGGACAGTTAGTTTGTTTCCACTTCTTGGCTATAAACAGCTTATAGGTCTCCCTTCAACATACTGATTTCGGGGATTTGGCTCAGTGGTATAAGTGCCTCCCTGACAAGTGCGAGGTGGTGAGTTTGATCCCCGGTACCAAAAAAAAAAAAACCACCAAACACATACTGATTTCCTTTCCTCTGGATATATACCCAGCATGGAATTTCAGAGTGCTATGGTAGATCTATACTTTCCTGAGGAATAGATATCATACTGCTTTCCAAAAGGCCTGCACTAATTTACATTCCCACCAACACTGTATATGAGTTCCCTTTTCTCCTCAGCCTCGCCCACACTTGTTACCTTTTGTCTTTTGGACAATGGTCATTTGTGCTCTAGTAAGGTAACACCTGTTGTGAATTGTGATCCCAGTACAGCAGTGACACTGAACACACTGCATACACCTGTTGACCATTTGTAAGTCTTATGTTTTTGCTGTTGAGCTTTTTTGAGTCCTGTCAATATTGATTATAATCCTGTCAGGTGAATAGTTTGCAAGTATTCCCCTACCCCATAGTTGTATCTTCACTCTGATTGTTTTCCTTACTGTACATCTTTTTAGTTTGGTATAATTCTGCATGTCTATTTTTGCTCTTGTTTCCTGTGCTTTTGGGGTCATATCTGTTAGATCCCCCTGTCTGAAAGACAGCACCATCATGGCAATGGTTCAAAACTGTGCCCTGATAATGCACACCTCCTTCTTCCCAGAAGCCCCTATGGCTTCTCCCTCCCAAAAGTCTGCCAAAGCTCAGGCATGTGAGGATTTACCCAATCCCCTGCACTTTCACAAAATAAATCAGCTCACATCAGTTCCCAGAGCCATCCCCATCAGTCTGTATCAGGCAGAACCTGCCCTTTGTCTGCAGAGAGCTGCCACAGCCGCCTCTGTGGTGACTCCATCCATGCCCCACTCTCATTAAACTCTTTTCTTATCTACTTGCCTCCTCTAATATTTTGCACTGCTCTAGATTGAGTACAAATCAATCAATATCCAAAAATCTCTTTGCCCATTCTAATTGTTGGGGGCCACAAATTAGTGTAGGGAACATCTGAGCTTGTCTTGTACTGCCCTTTGAGCCAGACTAGAATGGGGAGGCGCCCTGGTCATTTCTGGTCACAGCTGGAAGCCCTCAGGCTAATGACTGCTGTGTTGCTCACAGGGCAGATAAACCTGCTGAAGATAATAAGGCACCTGGGGAAGCTAGATTTTCTTCATTGCCCTGTCTCCTCCTCATCCTCACAAAAATGCTTTGTTCTTCCTAGCCCACTATAGTCTGCCATTACTGTTCCTAGAAACACCCACTGCCCTTCACCCATTGTCCTTGACTCAGATGTAATGAATAAATACCAAGGTTCTGGGTGTCTTGTGGCTTTCGTTCCCAGAGAGCAACCAATCGTCGCAGATCCCTGTTGCACCCATTTTTGTCTCTTGCTCTTCCTTCATTTCCAAGTGTGGGCCATAACTCCAGACAGGAGACTGCGGACCCACTGAAGTGGCCCCCATTAACTGGCACCAGGGAAAGGATCTCCAATATCCAATGTCTTTAAGCTTTCTTCTAGTAATCCATGACTTTAGGTTTTACAGTCAGGCCTTTAGTATACTGAGTTGATGTTTCTAACCAGTGAGAGAAGGGATCTAGTTTCACTCATCTGCTTGTGGTGATTGAATAACATTTTCAAACTTCATAGCTGCCCTGTCACAGGGCCAGAATCATGAGATGGAGTCAAACCTCTATGCTAGCTTATGTCATCCTCTTTTTTAAAGTTCTAATTTAAAAACAACTAAAGGAAGTGACATTAGTCCCATATATTAACTGTGTTGTGTATGTTCTATGTGGCCCAAGACAGTTCCTCTTCACTCAGTGTGGCCCTGCCAAGCCAAAAGTTTGGACACCCATGCACTGGGATTGTGTTTTTTAGCCTTTTCAGCTTTATTTTTCAGAGAATGCTATTTTGGAGATTTCAAGTTTCAGAATTTCAACATTTGGGATTTTATCTTTAGAGATTATGAATGTGGGGATTTTATACTAAGATTTTTAATTTTTTTAAATTTTATTTGTTTTGGTACAGGGGATCAAACTCGTGACCTTGAGCTTGTCAGGCAGGTGCTTACCTACTGAGCTATATCCCTGGCCCCTATCCTAAGGATTTTGTTGTCTTGGGATCGTGTGTGTGGACACAGGTGCACATGGCAGGTGAAATCCTGGACCTTGCACTTACTGAGCACATGACCCACCACTGGGCTGCCCAAGCCCTGAGGTTTCAGTGTGTGGAACTACCCTTTGGAATTACACTGGGCATTGCCCAGAGTGGGCAGAACACAGATTTCCTGTCTATAGGCAGAAGCAGCCAAGGTGACAGGTTACTTGGAGGCCTGTCTCACCACCAAAGGAGTAGGGCTCACTCCAGGACTCCGCAGGCCTCCTGGGTGCCAGAGCTGGTCCTAGGCAGAGGATGCAGCGCTGACCTGCTACAATGCTGATTGGTTACAGGAGAGGGCACGCACTGAGCTACACAGGGAACACAGGAAAGGACAGGATCCTGCCTGCCAACAGAGCCCTTTAATAATTATACAAAGAAGCAGGTTGCACAGCATCTCTATACAGTCACAGCCAGGACACTGCAGAGGAAGCCCCAGGGAGCTGGTCACACGCAGAGAGCAGACTCCATGAGCCTGCAGGAAGGGGCCTCAGCAGATGATCCTTAGGGGTGGCTTTTCCTTCTCCAGAGCCTCCAGCTGGTCTCTCACCTCATCACTCACGTAGATATCAAACAGGCTGTGGGCAGGAGGGAGTGCCCGATTCCACACCCACCAGCCCTCGGGTCACCCACCAAGCCCCAGGAGCTCACACCACTCACAGCAGGCACTCCAGGGTACAGGCTGGCTGCCGGAGGCTCTCCACCAGCTGTAGGACACCAGGGTCCCCCAGGCCATTATTGCTGAGGTCTAGCTCTCGCAGGCTGTGGCAGGCCAGTAGGACCAAGGCCAGGATGCTGCAGCTGCTGTTGGTCAAGTTACAGTCCCCCAACCTGTGCAGGGTCAGGACAAGACCAGCTGATGGACTGGCCTGTGCTCCCACCACACCATGGGCTGGTGAAAGCCCATACCCACAATGCCGCAAACCCTGAAATATGCCTGCCTGTGGCAAGTCAGGGCCACAGGAGGCCTTTCTTCATTCCTGCCTGTCTCTTGGTCCCTTCACAGTCCCTTCATAGCCCAGGCAACATCCCTGCAAAGACAGGGAAGAAATGGAGACACCACACCTTGCTTCCCCCACAACCAGAGCCTGTCTGGGCTCAGGCAAAGGGCACAGTGCAGGGGAGATGTGAGGGACAGGCACCCTCCAGAGGAAGCATGGTGAGCAGGCCCAGCACCCACTCCCACAAGGACAGGCCCAAGGCAGCCCTGGCACCAGATGGTCAGGCAGAGCCACACCTGCTCTGTCTCCAAGATGGGGATGAGAGCTAGGATGACCCCTTTCAAGAATAGTGGTAGCCCACCCTTCTGTTCCTCTCCCATTTGGCCGTGAGGGTCCCATAGCCTTGGCAGCCAGGACTGTGACCCCTGGGAAGGAGACTGCAGGGCTGTGCTGCAGGCTGCCAGTCCAACTCTTCAGATGCCCAGGATGCCGGCACCAAGCAGAGCTAACTGCAGGAGCTACAGGCTGACAACAGCAAAGAACAAACATCCAAGAGCAGAAAGGAAAGCCTTGGGAGACTGGTCAGAAAATGAGAAGCTCCAAACCTAAGAACAAAAACTAGAAAGGGAAAAGGGAAGATCACACTGCAGGACCAGCCCCTGAGACCCACGGGCTGCCCAAGCCCTGAAGTTTCTTACTGGGCCCTCAGGAAGAAGAGGAGACACAGGACAAAAAGCACACTGTTCAAGACCAACGCCTGCACCAAGGAGAAGCACACCCAGCCCAGGACCCAAGGCCAGAGCTGTAAAAGCTGCTGGGGAAAGAACAGAGCCCTCCCTGACCAGAGGGCAACAGCAGAGAGGAGGCCCAGATCCCCGCCCCTGCTAAGTGACTAGGCAGCATGGGCCACAGTGCTGCAGAAACTTCCTCTAGGGAAGCTGTTAGAACATGCTCATCAAAATAGATGGATCAGGAGCCACCCTCCCTCCCAGCAGCCAGCCCATCCATGAAGACCTCAGGATGTGTGATCTGTGAGCTGGGACTCGCATGCACACACTTACACGAGCACCTGCAGCACGGAGCCCGGCTGGCACAGGGCCTGGCACAGCTCCTGCACACCGGTGTTACCCAGGTTGTTCTCACTCAGACGCAGCTCCGTGAGAAACTTGTTCTGGGCCAGCACCTCCCGGAAGTAGGGACAGCAGGCAGCTGTGAAGCTGCATTCCTTAACCCTGCAAGATAGTCAGCAAGGCCTGGACTGGACCAGATCTCCCTCCAGCAACCTGTCTTCAGGACTCACCAGGCCCAGCCCTATGGGACCCAGCTCCTCTCCACACCACACTACATGTTGCAGTGCCCCTGTGCCCAGTAATCTGTGTGTGGATCCCACTCTCCTGACAAGGTGCCTGCCCCCTAGCCCAGCCCCTCGACCTCACCACAGACACTCCAGCTGGCAGGTGGGCTCCCGCAGAGCCTCGCACAGCAGCCGGGCACCCTCATCACCCAGCCGGTTGAGCATCAAGCTGAGTGCCTTCAGGCTCTGCTTGGCCCTGAGGACCTGGCACAGGTCCTTGCAGCCCTTGGCGGTGATGTCGCACTCCCAGAGCCTGTAGGACATCGACATTCTCTGAGGAAGGCCCAAGACAAGACAAGGTATACTGCTGCCACTACCTTGTCTGGGTGCTGACTCACCACAGCTTCGTGAGCCTGCAGCTGGGGTGCAGCAGCTGTGAGCATAACACTGAGAGGCCTGCATCACCCAGCCTGTTGTTGCCCAGGTCCAGATCCTGCAGGGAGGGCTTGGCAGCGACAACATCACACAGATCCTTGCAGCTGGCTGCCGTGATACCACAGTTCTCTAGCCTGGAGACAGTGCCATGTCTGAGGGGGACCCTGAGCCCCAGCCCCACCCCTCTGCCCTGAGGCCCAGTGTGTACCAGAGATTCTCCAATGGACAGGCAGAGTCCTTCAGGCCACTGAGGAGCGTGCGGATGCCGGCCTCATGGATGTCATTATTGCTCATGACAAGCTCCTTGATATTGGTCTTGGCCCTCAGCATGGAGGCTAGAGGCTCGCAGCTGGCATCCGAGAGGCTGCAGTAGTCCAGGCTGGGGGCAGGCAGGGTCTCAGCCTACCCCATGCCCCCAGGGAGTCAAGGAGGGGCAAAATCTGTGGCTGTCTCCTCTCCCATCCCTCCTTGCCTTCCACCCTCTCCTGCCTCAAGCCAGGACTGAAGGTCAGAAAATCATGAGCACCCAGAGCCTCCAGACATACTGGACAGTCATTCAGGAAATGCTCTGAAAGCCCAGCTCGGTCTGGGATTCCCCCAGACCCAATGAGGCACCTATGCTGAGCTGTGTCACCCTGATGTCCCGAGTCATACCAGGCTCACGTGGCAGCCCCTCGCCAAGGGGAAGGGACACCACAAGGGCTCTAGAACCCTACATGGCCCTCAGAGCTCTGGTGGCCATGGTGCCAAGGCTGTGTATGTGCCCAGCTGATGGCCATGTGGGGCAGTAAGGAAGCCCAGAAGTCCCTCAGGACATAGACTCACTGCAGCTTCTCCAGGTGGCACTGAGCATCCAGGAGGCCCTTGGACAGCAGCCGCACGCCCCCGTCCCCCAGTGAGTTTCCGCTGAGGCGCAGCTCCCGCAGAGTGGGCATGGAGGGCAGCATACTGGGCAGGATCCCACAGCCGGTCTCCGTCAGGCCACAGTATCGCAGGCTGGAGCACAAGACCCACAGTGGGCCCCCACATCCACCAGACCCCAAGAAGTACCCCATGGAACATGGTACCATCTCCTCTGAGCAGCACCTTAATTCTCCAGGCTGAGGCAGAGGTGGGGGCGCATGGGGCCACAGTGGGACTAAGGCCTGGGACAAGGCCAGAGGGTACCCTGTGTCCACATGGCAATCACCTCACCTGTGTGCCTCTGGTTGGAGAAAAGGATACCTGAGGATGCCACCCATGCCCTGCAGACACCCATAGCCCCTGGCAGCTCCCCTGACCCCACCTGGCTGCCTAGCAGGCTGCACCAGGCCTTACCTGAGACTTTGGATCTTGCACGTGGAGCTCTGCAGGCCCTGCAGTACCAGGTGCACACCAGCGTCCCCCAACTCATCGGTGCTCAGACAGAGCTCTGTCAGGGTGGAGTTGGCTTGCAGTGCAGAGCTAATGTCTCTGCACCGTTCCTCCGTGAGGCCACAGTCCTGCAGCCTGGGGACAGACCCTCAGGGTCAGTGGGTCAATGCCAATCTCAGGCCCAGTGACCCCTCACATGCAGGCCAGGACCCATCAGCAGCACAGAAGATCTAAGGGTGACCTCTAATGATGACACTTAAAATGCAACAGAGAAGAGAGCAGCAATACGTGAGTGTAGGGCTGTCATGTTCTCTGTGTCTTTCCTAGACAGGCCCTGTGTGTCTGCAGGGAGGGGCAGACTTATGCCAGGTGATGGCCATGAAGCTGCATCTGAGTGACAGCAGGTCTGGGGCACATAGGGACTGACAGAGTTCCTGGCAGGCATGAAGGACGGCACCAGACTATGTCCAGTCCACTCTCATTCACATGAGTACATGAATCAATGCAGGTGGGAGGAAAGCCAGCTCTCATCAAAGAACAATGGTTGAGAAAGTGGGAAGAATGAAGAAATGACAAGATGCACTGCCACGATGACTTCAGATGGAGCCACCAATGAGGCTGAAACCAGCACCAAAACTGAGCAGAAACAGGATTGAGCCAGGTCTCGGCACATCACCCTGGACGCTGGTCACTTGTGAGAGAAAATCACAACCCAGGGAGGAGCTAGCAGTTGTGACCACACAGCACCGCCCCATACCCAGGACACAGTGTGCCAGATGGGACCACAGCAGCTCCATGTTTCTCCCAGAAATGGGCACCATCATAAGAAGACCCCAGACAAGCCCGGAGGGACAGAGCAGGACATCCAGACTCAGAGTCAGGGCAGGGAAAGGACATGGAGCAGAGCTGGTAACTGTGATCAGCTGGGCTGTGTGTCTTCATGCGACTGTCATCAGGAGAGGCTGGTGGAGGCCGAGGGGATGCCACACAGCCTTCCTCACTGCTGCAAAACTATAAATAGCAACAGAAGGGAAAAGACAGCTGAACTGGCACTGTTTCTTTCCCAAAGCCTGAGGTACCCTGGGCTTGTGAGCACCTGAGGCCAGAATAGGTCCTGACTCCAACCACAGCCAGAGCTGAGTGGGAACAGACAAAGTATCCACATGGCCCGACCAGGAACCTGAGCCTCATTCTGCCACTGTCCCCAGAGGAGGAGAGGAACCGAGGAACAGGCACCAGGCTACCTACTACCAGCACAAGCTGCATCCTGCCACTGCCTTCTGCCTCCAGGCCACTCTGCAGAACTGGCAATGGTTTGTAGACAGGTGCATATATGTGCATGTATACAAACACACATGCATGTATACACACACACATGCATGTATACACATAGGTACCTATAAGTGTATATATACATGCACATATAGACATGTGCATGCACAGGCATATACCACGCAATTTACAAATGCATGCATACAAAGAAACATGCATATATATATATATATATATATATATATATACATACACATAAGTAAGCATGCATCCACATGTGCACACACTGAACAGCATATACAAATACACACATGTAAACCCAGATGCACATATACATGCAGGTGCATATAAATGCATGCATGTATATCCATATAAACATACATGTGCATATATGCATGTAAATGTGCATTCACACACAATGCACATAAACACACATAAAACTTACATGTACGTGCATACACACATGCATAGACATGCACACAAATACATGAGCACGTGTGCACAGACATGTCCTTGTACATGTATAAACATGTATGTGCAGACACAGATGCATATGCACACACATAAACACACATGCATCTACAGATACACTCACACAAGCACATGTGCACACACATGCATCATGCAAATATACACACCTACATATATATAAATTTGTAATTTTGCAGTATCAGGGATGGAACCCAGGGCCTTGTGCATGCCACGCAAGTGCTCTGCAGCTAAACTACATCCCCAGTAGTTTTTAATGTGTTTTTTTGAGATGGTTTCACTATGCAGTTCAGGCTGGCCTTGAATTCACTATGTAGTCCAGGCTGGCCTCAAAATCACAGTGATCCCCTGCCTCAGCCTCCCAAGTGCTGGGATTACAAGTATCATGCCTGGCTCCAATGGTTTTTCTATTTTTTAAGGGTTGAAAACCAACCATAACAATAACATGTTGTGCCATGAACACTGAGATTTTGCAGCACCGTGAGCCCCTCCAACTGCCCCCATACCGCATGCTGACCAGGCTGCCCATACCTGACCACTTGGTGCTGCTGGATCAGGGGCAGGAGCTCGGTCCACCTGGTGTCACTCAGCTGCTCGAAGCAGATCTTGAGACTCATGGCAGGTACACAGTGTCGTCTGGGAAGGAGGTAGAGGGAACAAAGCTCTTAGCAAACTCTCACAGCTCTGCAGGCCACATGTTCTCATCACATGGGACACGGGACTCAGTCTGGGAAGGGTATGTTCTGCTGCCATCCTTGACCCTGGTCACTTTAGCTTCAGAAGCAGATTAGGGGTGCTGGACCCTGGCTCCATCACAGGCAGCAAAGTTTGGGGAACACAGCTGTGGGGTGCAGAGGCCCCATAGTGATGCCTCCTGTCTGAGGGTGAGACAGCAAGTTTGGCCTGGGGAGTCCCTGCCTCTTGTCTGCTTGAGCAAGGATGGGGTATAGGTAGTCTGGGCACCCCAACAGAAAGCCCAGGCTAGGGGGCCAGGGATTTAGCTCAGTGGCATAAGCTCCAGTCTGGCAAGCACTGGGTTGTGAGTTCGATCCTCAGTACCAAAAAAAAAAAAGGAAAGAAAGAAAGAAAGCAAGCAAGCAAGCAAGCAAGCAAGCCCAGGCTTGTTGTGAAAGCCCTCACTGTCACCCAGCCCATCCTGCACCAAGTACAGACCAGGCTGGCACGTGGTATCACAGCCTACACCGCTGTGCCCCAAGACACCTCCTTGCACAGCCTCAGCCTCATGGTCCAGAAGCAGCACAAGGTGAGGTGCCAGGCACCATGGGGCACTTGGGCTGATTCATGGGCAGTCATTCGCCTTCCATAACCATCCTAGACCTGGCACTCCCTGTTCTCCCCATGTGCAGCGGTCCAGGGCCAGACCAAGGATAGGGCAGCCTGTCAGCCAGGCTGGGGAGCAAAAGGCCTGTGCTGGCTGTGACAGGCCCAGGTCTCAGGCCCTGAAACACACTAGGGAAGGCACAGAATGTGAACATACAAGACAGTCACTACTGTGGATAATGGCTACTGAGGCCCTGAGACTGGAGCACAGTATACACTTGTCCTGGGGAAAAACAGAAGTCACATCTGAGGAACAGCTACCCACACATGGTCCCACGGGTTTCCCGAGTGTCTGCTAAGCAGGCCAGTGAGAGCAGCATGTGGCCACCCAGAGTGTACCCTGGAAGAAGTGTCCAGGCCATTCATTAGCTCCATGTGGGAGGAAGCCCAGTGCATTTCTCTCCTGAAAGTGATAGGCTGGCTGAGCTCTCCAGAGGTTGGGGTGACAAGCCAGCACAGCCCTGAGAGTCTCCTGAGACTATCCCAATCCTGGTACAGCCTTGCTGAGGGAGCTGTTTCCCAGTTCTGGTTCAGAGCCCACAGCAGGGAAGAGGTCCCTTTGTGCCAACCAGGAGGACAGATGCATCTACATGTCCAGGGGAAATGAAGGCAAGGGCAAGGCTAACCCATGGTAGTCACAGTGCCACCCCATGAAGGAAAGCATCTAGAATCCTGCCTGCCCCTGTGCATAGGGAGGTGGGGCTGGGGGCCAAATGTGACAGTCAGACCTGCAGGGTATCTCCAGAGGCACTGAGAGGGGGCAAGGAGGGCCACCTGAGGGCCTCAGCTGTCCCATATCCAGCCTATGCTGCATCCAAAGGGGTACCTGCTGTCTTTCCCCTGGGGCACAGGGTGCTAGGCTTGGGCTGGCCAGCTGTCCTGGCATGATGTCAGGGTAGGGACAAGAGTAAGGAATGGACATGACAGCTGAATCCCACCCTCAGCCTTGGTCAGGCCCCACTGTATCCTCTGGGAACATCAGAATGCTCCTCCATCTCTGTAGCCCACTGACATTTTGAAACTGTCATGAAAACCTGTAATGGCCCCAAAACACACAAAACCAACTACCTCTATACTCAGGAGAACCCACAAGCCTGGCCATCAAGGGGTCAGAAGGAGCCTTCCCAGGTGAGGACAGGCTGCTGGTGACCAGGTAGAGAGGGCCGCACCCACCAACCCACAACCACATGACCCACTGGAGGGGTAGGTGGCTGCAGCCTCAGATCCTATGCAGGCCAGCCTCAGATCCAGGCCAGCCTCAGATCCTATGCAGGCAGAGAGCACCACTGGGTCACCCCGAGGAGATACAGGCCATGGGCGGGAGGCACCTGGGAACCATACCCATGCTCCTTTCCAGGTCCCTCGCACCTGCTGGACTGGATGCTCCATCACATATTAAAAGAGCCAGAAAGGGAGCTGAGACAAGCACACTGGGTCAGCCTGGTGCCCCTGGCTATGACTGGCTGCTCACCTGGCACCTACCAACCAAAGACCAAGCCACCACTGCCCTTTCTGCTCAGTGTGAGGCCTCAAGTACAGGGAGGGCCCAGTAGTAACCTGCCAGTCTCACTTCCCATGGTCTCACTTTCACTTTGCCTGCTGCAGGCCCTGCTGCCTCTGCCACTCACAGCTGCAGCCAGGGTCCAGGAGTTCCCCAGAAAACCAAAGCGATGGAAATGGACAGTATGTGTTTGCTGGCTGTTTCAGAATGGAAGCAGCCAATGAGGTTCTTGGGAGAGCAATCTGGCCAGTGTGAAACAGCACATTCTTACCTGCCATCAAGAGGAACATTCACGTGTGGGCTCAGGACAAGGCTCAAACTGTCTGCACAACATTCTGTAAATCCCCATACCCAGACACAGTCTGAATGTCTACCAGTCTACAAATGGACTTTCAGATTTCCTTTGTGATTTTTTTCAGGCTTCCCACTACCCATCAAAGGGTGCTTGCAAGTCCCTCCTACACACCATCGAACTGAACCTGAATTGTGGGTAGAGACTCATCAGCTATTCCGGCACCCAGGTGGCACTCTGGCTGCTTCCTCAGCAACGCCACAAAACCCTGGAGCCCTGACGCCATGCTGGCGCCGCAGGCCGCGTGATGCGTCCCTTCTTCCCAGGCCTAGGTCTCCAGGTCTCGAGTACCCGCGGACAGCGTCACCGCGGAGGGACCATGCATCCCTGAGGCCTTCCCCTGTCCCCTGGCATTCTGGA
This sequence comes from Dolichotis patagonum, assembly GCA_004027295.1. Classification (NCBI taxonomy): domain Eukaryota; kingdom Metazoa; phylum Chordata; class Mammalia; order Rodentia; family Caviidae; genus Dolichotis; species Dolichotis patagonum. The sequence goes on along the minus strand of PVJX010002222.1, from coordinate 93,527 downwards.
GGATGTCCATCCTGGGGTGTCGGCTGGAAGGGTATAAAGTCAAGGGTTACTTTACTCGTAGGGAAGTTTTGGGAGCCCTCCTGTGCTAGGGGGCTCGGGCAGAAAAAGGGCGTGGGCGCCACACCGGGGCGACGTTGCGCACTTGCAGGAACCCGTCACGCAGGCGCGTCCCCGCCCCGCCGCCAAGACTCCCAGCGTGCCCGGCGAGGAGCACAGTGCGATGACGTCCTCGAGGCGCGCCCCATTGCGCTGGCGGCACCGTCGCCTCCGCTATCAGGGGGTCGCGCGTCGCGCACTGCCGCTAAGCCAGCAGAAGCTCCCAGGCGCATCCACAGGAGGCCCCCCCAAGCAGCGGGCGGTAAGGGCTGCCCAGGCCAAAGGAACGTCTGTCTGGACACGGGCCGGCGTAGTGCGGGTGACCTACCTCGCGGCGACAGGGCTGTCACAGGCTTGGAGACGGAGAGCAAGATGGCCGGCTGCGGAAAGGAGAGATCAGAGAGCCGAAAGGGGCGAGTTCTCGGCGGCCTATGTCAGGTTTGGGGCGCGTCCGAGTGGCGGGCGGCGCTTTGGGGGCGGGGCCTGAAGTCGGGCATGCGGGTGGGCCCCAGCCGGGGGGGGGATGGGCGTGGCCTCGGGGCGGGGCGAGGCCATCTTTTGAGGGTAAAGGTCGGGAGTGGCCGGGCAGACCCAGTACCCGGGCACGCAAGACTCGACCCCAGCGCTTCTGCTTCTGTCTTGTGACAGGGTCAGCGCCACGCGGGCAAGAGAGGCCAATCCGGAGCTGCAGAGCTGTGCGGACTGCGGTGTTCGGCGGTACCCTTCGCTCTGGGTTCGCCGCTAGACACCAGAAGGATGCTCCTCTCCTGCCCTCCACAAAAAATACGTTTTCGGGAAAGCTACCTAGTTTCTTGTCATTATTCTATACCGCACTTCCTTCTTGAAATTCTCTTAAAGTGAGGGAAACTTGTGTGTGTGTGCTACTGGGAATTGAACACAGAACCTTAGCACTGAGTCATATCTCCAGCCCTCCTTTATTTTCATTTTGAGACAGGGTCTAAGTTGCTAAGCTGTCCAGTTTGGGTGAGATCTTGGAATCCCTCTGCCTCGACCTCCCAGGGTGCTGACAGGAGCACCGCACTGCCTGGCTGAGGAGGGTGTTTTTGTTTTTGTTTTTGATACTTCTTCATATTTTACAGGATTTTCTCCTAGTGTAGGACAAGGATCAGCAGCTGTTTTTCTCTCGAAAGATGTGCTGTCTTCCTTAACCCCAGTTACTTATGCTTAGTCCTTGTGAGAAAGAGTAGGAAATAAAAGGAGGCAGCAAGTACACATTCCTTACACTCTTAGCAAAGCAGGACTGGAAAAAGAACTGGTGTGTCCACTCTTAGTGCCTAACAAGAATTGAGGGCTGAATACAGTGCACACACCCCATCTCTTGTCCCCATGAGGCTTTCTGTCCTATTTTGAGTTCACTAAAGCACCCTCACCTCTCCCTGTTTCTTGTTTGTGGTACAAGGGATGGATCCCAGGACCTCGGGCATACCAGGCAAGCTATGCCCCAGGCCCACTCTCATTTTTAACCATCCCAGAGGTGGCCATTCCTGCCCCATTTTTGTTGATGTAAGTGACTCTCCATTACTTAGTCTTCCAGATCCAGACCCATTAGGAGCTCAAAGATTAAGGTAATTCTCCACCCTTTCCTCTTCCCAACTGCCCCTCCTGGTGTCTCCAGTCTCTTTACACACCTGCGTCCTGAAAGCGACCATTTGGAAACTTGTTTTTGCCCTGTCTTCCATTCCTGTTAACATGTTCTGAGATGGGAGCTCTTAGTGACAGGAAATAGACGGAGGGGCTAAAGGATTTATCTGGCCATTCAAGGAAAGCAGATGCTGCACGTGTGGGAGGAACCTTGCCCAGATTGGGTCTTGGCTCTGAGCGGCCACCCCACCTCTTTTTTATTTATTTTGAGAGAGGGTCTTCTTAAGTCTTTAAGTTTCCCAGGCTGGACTCCAACTTGTGATTCTTCTACCTCAGCTTCCCAGACTGTTGGGATTACAGTTGTGTACTACCTTGCCTTTTTTTGTTTTTGTTTTGTTTTGGTACTGGGAGTTGAACTCACAAGCTTGCACTTGCCAGGCAGGTGCTTATGCCACTGAGCTATATCCCCAGTGCCTTTACATATATTTTGTTAGTGCCTATGTATTTTACAAAATAATAGGTTTCAATGTTTTTCCATACATGTATATATTTTTATTCATATAACACATTATGTTCATCCCTCCAGTTACCCTGTCTTCACCCTCTCCCCCAACCTTATCACCTCCTGAACTTGGGGTCTTCACACTACATCTGAAGATGAGCTACATCTTCAGCTCTTTTTTTTTTTAATTGCAAGAGAATCTCACCAAGTTGTCCACACTAGGCTGGAACTTGCAGTCTTCCTGCCTCAGCCTCCCAGAATGCTGGGGTTACAGATACAAACGTGATCTTTTTTGTGTGGGGTTTTTTTTTCCCCTGTACTGGGAATCAAACTTGGGACCTTGTGCTTGCCAGGCAGGCACTGTGCTGCTGAGCTATATCCCCTCTCACCTTTTCCAATAATAGTTTCCCTTGTATTTGCATGCCATTTGAAAAAACTCCACATATTGGGAAAAAGACATGATACTTGTCTTCCGAGTCTGAGTTATTTTGTTCAACATGATCTCTAGTTCCATCCGTTTTCTTGCAAATGACATAACTTCCTACTTCTTTAAAGCTGAATAATACCACCTTGTGTATATATAACACATTTTCTGTGGATGGGCACTTATGCCACTGAGCTAAATCCCCAGCCTCTCAATAGCTTTTGAAAAGCGCAGTCCGCCACGCTGGAGGAAGCCAAAGAATGGCCCTGTGCAGGTACTTAGTGACCAAGTGGTCTCAAACCAACTGCCCTGTTGTAGTCAGGGATTGTACAGAGAACAATTAGAATCAGGACATGGAGTTTATAATATTATTTTATGATGGTCACCCAGAGTTAACACAAGAAAATGCAGGAAATCTATCCACAACACTAAAGACATAGAATATTTAGCAAAGGGCCTGAATCCCACAGCAGTGTCCCACATGAGTCCAGATAAACACCCAGAGCTCATGACAATGTCTCCCATGAGTCCAGCTGGCGGTCTAGGGCCCACAAAAAGGACTCACACCAGTCTCTTTTAGGGATCCATGCTGGGAAGGCCCAAATGTTAGTGATGGAAGCTAGGAAGTCTATGCCAACAGGGTGAAGGAGCTGTGCTACTAGGTTGAGGGTTCTACTCTGGAGCCGAGAAGTCACACTCACAGCAAAGACCAGGGCTGTCCTGAAAAGTACCACAGCCATCCTCAGTGACATGGAGGCCCCAAGCTTCTCCAACAACAAGCACAGTCGAGTACATGCCAGGAAGCCAGTGTGACAAGTTCATCCTGGAGACCAAGCGGCACACGTCTTCCTCTCCCGAACCAGGAAGCAATGCTCGATGTGAGGACCAGAGCTTCTCCAGGAGAACCTAACAGCTCAAACAGCAACACATAGGAGAACCCACAATGCCTCAACACCTCAACACGCCTCAATGCATCTCACCTTTCTTCTCCACATCTCTATTTATGCTGGCAACCTTCCTCAAGTGAAACATCTACGCTCAGCAGCATGGTGATTCAATTCCACTGGTGTTAAGTTGACCACCAGTTTTTAATCCATAACATGCCCCATCAGGTGGCACAGTAGCTGCAACACAGGCCTTCTAGGGCAGTGCCAAAATAACCTGCTTTTGAAAAACATGAAGAGTTTCTTCTACACACTCATTGTTTTTTTTTTTTTTTGTCTTACAGATACAGATACAGTACACATTCATTATACAACACTTGAAAATACAGGTAAAATAATAACCTATAACCCTACAACCCAGAGAGTAACCTTATTAGTACTGTGATTGCTATTATTAACATTATTTCTAGACCAGGGACATCTAAAATAAATGTACTGTAGGCAACAAGCATGGTGTGTCTAATAATAAAAAATGTTAGGAGAAATGGCCTTGAAAAAGCAAGCAGGGCCAGAGATACAACTCAGCAACACAGGTGCCTACCTGGCAAGCATAAGGTCCTGATTTTGATTCCCCATACCAAAAAAAAAAAAAAAGAAAGAAAGAAAGAAAGAAAGAAGCTGAGGGCTGGGGCTGTAGCTCAGCATTAGAGTTCTTGTCTAGCATATACAAGGCCTGGGCTTGACACCCAGTACTCTTAGAGGGCACAGTGAAACATACCTGTAATCCCAGCTATAACAGGAGGCTTAAGAGGGAGGGTTTCCATTTCCAGGCAGTAAGACCCTGTCTCAAAAAAAAAAAAAAAAAAAAAAAAAAAAAAAAGAAACTCTTCTTGATATGTATTTACTTAAGCCAGTATGTCCAAATAACATTTTCACATGAAATCAGTATTTTTAAAATTTGTAACAAGAATGTCATAATATGTTCATGCTGGCTCCTCCAAAACTCCCATATGTATTTACCCTTAGCTCACCGTGGCCTGTAGTTGCCTCACCTGAACCCACAGCCATCTGCACATGGCAGAAATGCTGGCTTTTACGTGCAGAGAATCTATTAAAGTCTCATAATTTGAAGGAAGAGACATGGGTGAGCTAAACTAAATGAATGGCAAGAACCAGCATTGAAGTTAAGGGGTAAATACGCAAGCAACTTCTGCTCTTGGGCTTGGCATGGCTGGCAATGCTCCCAGATGACATTGCGGAGAAACAGCACAGTGCCAGCCTGGCTCATAGGGACTAGGAAGGCCAGAAAGACTACCTGGGAACCCCAGTCTCTCAGATGCCACAGTAGGCACAGGGGGGCCACATTCAGGAATTGGCCTTGACCCTGAGTCCAACGGGTATGCATGATGTAGAGAAATGAGAGAACTGCAAAAAACCAGATCTGACCTGCCCACAGGCCCAAGCTGTTTATAATAAAACATCGCTCTCATCAAAAACTTTTTCACATCTCTTCAGATAAGAATGATACATTCTAGCTGGGCATGATGGCCCACCCCTGTCATCCCAGCACTCAGCAGGCTGAGGCAGGAGGATCACCCCGAGTGTAAGGCCAGCCTGGAATGCCTAGGGAAACTCTGTCTCAACCAGAAATAAGAATGATACATTCCCAGAAGGAATTTTTAGAAAATGCATAAAAGTACCAATAAGAAAAGTAAAAATCAACAATGATCCTGCTCATCACAAGATCTGCCACAGAATGTGTGTGGGCAGATTACAACTGAGCTTTATTGAGTTTTTCAAACATACAAAAATGTTTTTAAAAATAAAGAACCCCATGACTTATCTCAGACCTGAAAAACAAGCAGAGCCACTGAAGAGTCCTGGAGGTCCACCCTATCCTCACCCACAGCCGGCAAGGACCTGCACTTAGTCTCCATCACTCCTGTATTTTCCTTCCCATGTTATGATGTGCATATAGATTTCAGAAAAATGCAGACTTGGGTCCTATGCTTTGCACAATGTATAAACATGTTCTCTTCCCACCAGTTATTTGTCCTGGTCAGTGAACTTTGGGGTGAAATTTGTCCATGTCATAGAATGATACTTATTCTTTTTTAATGCTATACTCTATAACATAAGCAAATCAACATTTATTCATTTGTCTCTGCTCTCATGGGTCTGATTTTTCCTTTCTGCTGCAGTAGCACTGCTATAAATGCATATTACATTTCTGAACCTGGACACCAGGAGAGGTACTTTGAGGACCACGCCATGAACAGTCTTATCCACTCACCCTAAGTGATGTAAGGATTTACTTTAGCAAAAGTTAGTCTTAGCTCAGCAGAGTGGAGCACACCTGTAAGTCTAGCATTGGGAGGCAGGAGGATCACCTCAAAATTGAGGCCATCCTGGGCTCCATACTGGGTTAAGACCAGCCTGCATTACAAAGTGAGACTCTGTCTCAAAAAATAAAACAACAGCAATGACAAAAGCAAGTCCTAAGATTTTGCATAGCTGAATATCTTCAACAATCATGGGTAACAGTCTTGGCAAACATAAAATGGAACTATCATGGTTTTCCTCATAATAGTCCACCTTGTTTTTTCTGAGGTGTATTTTTATCTTGCTTTTTTCTCTTTTAAATCCCCCAAGCTTCCTCTCCAGAGCCAGTTTCTCCCTCATTCTTTACTTTTACTTTTTCAAGTAAACTTTGCCATTGCTTTTTAGAAAAAAAATGTATAATCAGACAGCCATAGTGATGCATACTTGTAACACCAGCACTCAGGAGGCTGAGAAAGAGGATCACTGTGAGTTTGAGGCCAGTCTGGGCTACACAGTATGTCCAAGGCCAGCCTGAACTACACAGCAAAAAAAACTCTTAAAAAAAAGAAAAATATATCTCTTTGGAGAAAGAGAGAGGAAGGGGAGGACCAAAAAGAGGGAGAGGGCCAGAGATATAGCTCAGTAGTACAGCACCTGCCTGGCAAGCATGAGGTCCTGAGTTCAATTCCTGGTACAAATTTTAAAAAGGAGATAAGAAGGGAAAGGGGAGGAAAAAGTGGCTCAGAAAAAATCAGCAAGGACAGAGAGCAGAACCATCAGCCAGCACCCAGGTTGTGCCTCCAGACCCCACCCAGCACAGTGAAGGCAGTATTGGGAGAGCATGTGGAGTGCCTAAATCAAACCTTCACAGATTCAATACATAGAAATCATATCAAACATGATACATGACATGCTGATGTTATGTCAGCAATCATTAATAGAAAGATAACATAGCTTTCCCTAAACAGTTGGAGATTGGCTACTTCATCCCTAATGAGTTCAGAAGTCAACGAGTGGCCTTCTCAGTTGGGAAGCTGAGGCAGGAGGATTGCCTTGAGTTCATAGCCAGCCAAAACTAACATAGCAAGACAATTCTGAAAAAAAGTTTCAAAAGGTTAAAGGGTAAGTCTAGCAAATTATAAAACATTTTGCACAAAACTAAATGTTACATTTTATAGAATGCAGATAAGACAGTACTTAAAGGGAAACTGATAACATTAAACGCTTGTACTACTAAATGATAATAATGCTCAAGTGAAAGAACCCTTAAGAACATAGGCAATAGGTTGGGGTTGTAGCTCCATGGAGTGTTTGGTTAGCATGCATGAAGCCCTAGGTTAATCCCTAGCACCACAACAACAACAAAAAAAAAAAAAAAAGGGAGGACCAAAGAAAGAAGCCACAATGAAAACCAAAAATCAAATCCATAGCAAGTAGGTAGAAGGAAGCAGTAAAGATAGGAGACGATATAAATAAAATTGAAACAACAGAGAAAAATGTCAAAACAAAAGCTGAAATTTGAAAATGTCAATGTATTAATAAATCTCTAGGAAGACAGGCAAAAACTAACAGAAGAGACAATTTTCTAACACCTGGACAGAGGGGATCTTACTACAAACCCTGATGACACCAAAATGGTAACAGGGTGCTGCGCACAACTGTCCACACGTAAATCAGAGATGGGCCCACACCTTCCAAGCCCCCTCATGATGAAACAGAGTTGGAAAAATCTAAAGAATCTAGTTGCGGGGACTGTGGGTTTAGCTCAGCGGTGTAAGTGCCTGCTTGGCAAATGCAAGGTCATGAGTTCGATCCCCAGCACCAAAAAAACAAAAAAACAAAAACAAAAACAAAAAAAAAAGAATCTAGTTGCAACCACTTAGAGGAAAAATGCCAATCCCAAGTGGTTTCCAGGTCAATTCAACCAAACACTCACAGAAGTAACAGCCATCCTACTCTGTCTCAGGAAAAACACAAAAGGAGGCAGCTGTCCCTCTCACCTTGTAATGACCACACCCCTCATGCCCACAACCAAGTGAGGTTCCCCTGGGAGTGTGTGCTCGGTTCAGAAGTTGAGAAATCTGCCTTGGCAATCCATTATTTGACAGAGGCCATCCCTGCTCAAAATGAGACTCTCCACAAAATGGAAATAGGAATTTCTTCAGCCTGATAATGGACATCTACAAAAACCTCATGGGACTCCTACCACCTTCGATGATCACAGATTGTTTTCACCTGAAATTAGGAACCAGACAGGGGCTATGCTAGTCAGCTTTATTTCAGAAATCCCACCTACACCAGGGAAAGGAAATAAAGTGCACAGGTTGGAGAAGGAGAAATAAAACTCTTCATTCATAAACAACAGGATAGGGGGAGCACCAGCCATTCTGTGCCCTTCCAACACCAAGGCACACTGCCCTGACCCTGGGGACATCTGTGCATAGGTCACCTTGCTGGGAGAGCACCAGATGGCAAGTACCACCCACCTCAGGTGGCCTGAGGGAGGAACTGAAGTCCAGGCATTGAGCCCTTGTCTGCTTTTTCACCTCAGGGGGAAGTCCTTGTCCTTGGTACACCTGACCTCTCCCAAGGCTCCACAGCACCCATGCTGGACTCTGCTGAACTCTGACACTCCAGTCTGCCCTGGGCTTGCCCAGGACCTGACCTGTGGCAGATTTTTCCCCCAATCAATGTTGCTATAGCTACAAAGCCCCCTAATAGGTACCAGGAAAGGGGTGGTCCCTCCTGCCGGAGGTCTAGAAGGTGAAGGGCGAGAACCACGGCAGACACCAGGGACACCATGCACAGACCAGGCCTGGTCAGAAACCCAGTCTCTATTGAGCAAGCACAAGGTGGTGTGGGGGTTGGGGGTGAGGCTGGGCACAGCCTTTCCTGTATCATGAGTGCAGTCCTGCTATGGTGGCAGCCTGAAGCCCTCCTGTAGCCACATTTCTCTTGGCAAGAAGTTTGTCCCTGAGCCCCATGCATACCTGGAAGGACAGGAATTGGGATCCACCTGGTCCTGGAGTGAGCACCTAGGTATGTCTAGCTGACGGCTGGAAACCTTAGGACAGCCACAGCAGGACCCAGTAGGTGGCTGGGGAGGGGACAGTTAGATGGTGTTAGTGTTTTCAGTGCAATAAAAGAGCAAAATATAAAGTAAAAAGTAGCCTTTACTCCAAGGACGTGAAGAGGAGTCCATGACCATAGGCAGCCTGGGTCTCTCTGACCAGAACGTGGGGTATGGGATAGACATATAACCTCTGACCAGGGGTGGTGCTTAGGGCAGGCATTGATGATGCACGAGGAGCTGATTGGAACCTTTTTCACATGCACTGGGAAAGGAAAAAGGAAGTTGTAATAGGGGAAGGAGGAAGTGAACTCAAGGTAAATATCCTCTGATTCCGTCTCCCACCACCAATCCTGTAACTTATTCTAGGGCAAAACTCTTTCATTCCCATCTTTTTATTGTCAGAAAAAGGCCGAAGACTCTTACTACTTCCTGCTGAAAGGGAAGGGCGCTGTATTGGGGTTCAGGAAGGTTGATGGGATGATGATTGGTGCCCATGTAGAAGCTGGTACCAGGTGTTTCAGGCAGGACAAGGAATTAATCATTGGTGAATGCTCACATCCTAGATTGGAAAAACAAAGAGACAAGGTGCTATGAGGAGGCAGGCCACTATCATATTTAAGGACCCAGGAGAGGTAGAAGGAAAGGTGTCTTTGATTTAAATATGCTGTTCCATCAGGGCCTTGGTGAGGTAAATCTGAAAAATAAGTGTGGGGTTAGGAGGAATGAAGTTATGAGAGGTGATTATTACCCATCTGAAAGGGTAAAAGTTAAAAGTGTAGGTAGGTTGGGCTTATCTTTGGTCCAGGAGTTGAGCTGGAAAGAATAAGAAGCATGAGAGATATAAGGCCTGATGATTGAATCATATTTGGGAAATTACAGAGTAGAGATGGGGAGAGCTGTGGATGTGTCACTATAAGGAAGATAAGAGCCTAAACCCACAGGGATCTCATGTTTAACTAAACAGTAAGGAAGATAAGAGCCTAAACCCACAGGGATCTCATGTTTAACTAAACAGGGTGGAGAGAACTAAGATAGTTATAGTAAAAAATTTAACTAATAGAATATAAGGGATCAGGAACCAAATAGGATAACAAAACATGACCTAGCTTGAAAATTGTGGCTGTGGTGCCTTGGTGAGATGGAGATGGGAGATAAGAGATGAGATGACCTCTCAGAATGTGTAGAGTCAGGGGAATTAGGGTTAGGAGGGCACCGCTTAGCTTGAGTGATGTGGAACCAGGATGGCAGTCCAGCGACCTTGACCACCATTGAAGTTCTGAGGAAGACAGGGTAGGGGCCACTCCATTTTAGTTGTAGTACTGTTGAGAGATCTGAGAAATAAAGACTAGACCATTATCTGACTGAATACTCAAAGGTAAACCAAACCTTGGGATGATTTCCTGTAACAGAATTTAGTAACTATATTAGTAGTCTCCCTGGTTGTGGGAAAGGCTTTCATCTATCCTGAAAAAGTATGAACAAAGGTGAGAAGATATTTGAGAGTTTTATGGCAGGGCATGTGTGTAAAATCTGTCAGTCCTGACCAGGGGTACGTTTGTGAAATTGATGAATAGGAAAGGAAGGGGGTGGTATGTGTCCCTAAGGAGAGGTTCTACTATAGAGATGACAGGTGTAAGTTGTTGAGACCTCAGAGTGTCTGGGTCAGTCTACATAAACACAAAGGAATCCTGCCAATTAGGGTGTAGGGGGGATGGTTTTAAAAAAGGCATTTTTAAGATCTATGACTGTAAAGTGAATGGTGGAGGGAGGGATATGATAGAGCATGGTATAAGGGTTTGGCACCACTGGGTGGATTGGGGTAACAGTGTTATTGATTACCCTAAGATCCTGTACTAGATGATAACACACATCAGGCTTGAGTACTGGGAAAATGGGAATATTATAGGGTGAATGGGCAGGTTTAAGAAAACCACTGTCTAAAAGGTACTTGATTATAGGTTTAAGTCCCTGTAAATGTTTGGGAGCTATGGGATATTGGGGAATACAAGGAAAAATCGAAGGATCCCTAAAATGAATTAAAATAGGCATGGCATGGGTAGCGTGGGTGGGATTGGAGGTGTCCCAAACTATGGGATCGACCAGAGAAGAAGGGAAGGGAGGGGATGGTTTTGCAGTGCGCTGTGAGGGTAGCTGGAGAACAGAGAGCTGTGGGGAGGAAGATAAAGAAGTTAAGCTTCTGAAGAAGATGTCTACCTAAAAGGGGTGTGGGACATGTTGGAATTACTAGGAAGTTATAGGTAAAGAAAAGTCTAGAACCTGCATGGAATAGGCCCTGTCTGCAGGGGCTGTGTAGGTTGGCCATCAACACCCACTATAGAGACTGAGGAATTAATGTAATAGCCTGAAAACTCAGGAAGAACACTATACATGGCCTCTATGTCCACAAGTACAGAGAACGTCTTACCTGAGACCTCCAGTGGGACTTGGGGCTCTGAGAAGGATACCTTAATGGGGGCTGTGGATCCCGAGCCCCATTAGTCTTCAGCAGCAGGTCCAAGTAGATCGGTCAGCAATAATCCAGTGGTGATGAAATCTCCTGTGAGGGCAAGGAGTTAGAGGATGGCTTACCCGCTCTCTGGCAGCTAGGACAGTCGCTCTTCCAATGGCCCTTGAGATTGCAATAGGGGCAAGGCCCCATAGGAATACCAGGGTTGGGGCACTCTCTGCCCAGTGTCCTTCTTTGTTGCACTTACAGCATGGTCCAGGCAGGGCTCGGGCAGCTCCACCTTGTCTCAGTTTACCTGTCTCAGAGCTCTAGGTGTCATTGCTAAAAGATAAGATTGTTATTTTTTCTTTTGATTTTTATCTCTGTTGTTGAAAACACGAAAAGCCATATTAAGGAGGTCTCCCTGTGGGGTTTGAGGGCCAAGTTTAGCCTTTTTATTTAGGAGAAAGATCAGTTGTGGTGTCACTTAAGACCAGTTAAGTATAGTTAATTATGGCCCCAATATGCATCATATAACCCTTTTCTAGAAAAGATCTAGTGGATCCCAGTAAAAGGAATCTAAAAAGAATTTAGTATATTTGTTATGATGCCTTGGGGTTTGGCACGTTTTTGGCAAGAATAAACCTTAATCAAAGCATGCATAATCAAAGTATAAAACATGTATAATCAAAGTATGAGCAGCAGGGCTGACAGTTAAATTTAGAAACTGCTTTTAGGTTATAACAATTGTAACTCATTGGCTCTTAGGTCCTTTTGTTGATGGACATTACATAAATTTTTGTTTAAAAATTATCATTTGACTGATGACCTCATGTTGATTTCATTTGAATCTCTTGGCTGGAGCACAATAAAAAGGCAGATGTCTGGATCTGAAAGAAAATATTTATCATCATAATCCCAATTTTATATTTGAAGGCATGAATATACCATCAGATCAGCAACAATGAGTCACCTTAGTCATATGAACTTTAGTTGGGGTGTCTCCCATAAGACTATGGAGATTATTGGGGACTCTGATTAATGAACAAGAGCTGGTTAAAGTTACCAGGTGATCACTTTCTTATTCATCAGTTGAAGTCCTGTCCAATGTCTCCTCACCCTAAGAGATTTTGTCTAACCAATTCTAGCACCATTTTGACTAGCTGGCAACCTAGGTGGAAGCATGTTTTTTAATCTATAACCCAAATAAACCTTGATTAAATGAGAAAACGTAAAAGAGGAGAAAAAAAGATTGTTGAGCTCAAATAAAAAGGAACAGCTGTTTACAGAGCAGGCAAATGGACAAACATGGACAGATGATCTGTACAGTATAAACGGACAACAGATATATAGACTGACAAACATGTTACAAATTCAGAGTGCACTCAAATATATTTGGCCAATTTGAGCTATATTCCACCTCCCACCGCCAATCTTGTAACTTATTCTAGGGCAAAACTCTTTCAGATGGCTCACCTTGGGCGCAAGCAGCCTGCACACTAGATGAGACCTGCCCAGCCTTGCCCATCACCTGGGCTTCAGGAAGATGTTTACAAAAGCAAGATGACAGTAAACCAGAAGTCTTAGAAAAGACAAACAAAACCAAAAACTGGTTGTTTGCAAAGAACTTGTTAGAGCTAAGCTTCTCTCCAGCCTAATGAAGGGAACACAGAGAGGCTGCTGTGTGGGACAGAGACAAGGGGCTGACCAGCAGGATGGGGACGATGGCACCTAAAGACTGAGAAGGCCGTTTACACCTGGGCAGACTTGCTCATGGGAGAAAAGGAAAGCCTTCACCAAGGGACACAGGCAGTGACCGGGCACATGAAGACCACCATCGAGAGACAGGCCAGGAGCAGGCCAGAGCCCCATGCCTGACTCTCAAACTCCAGGGAAGTAGAAAGCCCCCAGATGATTTGGTAAACCTGTAACCTCAAGACTCAGACCACCAGGTAACGACATAAAGGAGGACCCAAATGTCCATGTCACACATGGCCATAATGCAGAATCCTAAATGTAATCTTCATAGGTCTGCAGGTGTTGTGTCTGTTGTCTAGATGCCCCCTGAAAGCCCCATGTGTGTGAGGTGGGGCTTTTTCAGAGGCGGTTGAATCTAGTGTGTGATGCTGAGATTGTGTAATGCTGGAATCAAGGGTGTGTGATTACTAAATCAGTCCACTGACTGGCTTGGGATAGTTCTGGCCTGGATAATGGCAAGGTGCACCCTAGGCATGACAGTGACTTCCCCAAAAGCGAGTGGGCTAGAGAGAATATAAAAGACAGAAAGTCAGCTGCTCCCTTCGCTTGTTACTGGTTGCTTTTGCTGCCCCCTATCCACCTTCCATGGCATGAATGATTTCTTCTCTGCAATGCCCCTCTGCTGTGCCACCCTGCCTTGAAGCCACCTGATTATGGACTGAAACCTCTACAGACTGTGTTATGTATTAAGTCTGAACAAGAAAAGTAACTAAGACAGCTGGGCAAGGTGTTAAAGATACCTCCTCCCTGTGAAAGTACATTGGACACCAAGACAGCACCACAGATTCCATCAGCACCCCCCAGAGCAGTAAGTGGGGGAAGAGGCAGAGGCCTCAGTAGACTGTTAAAAACCCTGCCAAGGGCTGGGGATTTAGCTCAGCAGCATAAGCACCTGCCTTTCAAGCACATGGTCATGAGTTCGATACCAGGTACCGATTAAAAAAAAAAAAAAAAAAAAAACCCTGCCAAATAAGTCTCTAAAACTAGGGAAAAAATCAGCAGCATTTCCACAAATCTTTGGTAGTGTGAAACACAGAGCCATTTCTAGAAGACTTTAAGAAGAAATTGCAGCATCTGCTCTCACAGCTTTAGGCAGATGTGTGAGTCTAACACAGGTAAGAAAATAAATCATTGTTAAACAGATTGAAAAAGAAATACAATGAGTGTCTTTGCAGTGTATTCCAGGTAAATCTTTTTTGCATCAGGGTCCTGCTATGTAGTTCCAGCTGGCCTGAAACTCAGGGTGACCCTCCTGCCTTAGCCTCCCTGTGTTGGGATGACAGACTGCACCATTATGCCCAGCTAGCAAGTCACATGCTTAGAAAACTGTAGAGAGAAAGAAAAAGAAAAGTTTAAAAAAGGGGCTGGGTCGCCGGGAATTTAGCTCAGTGGCTTAAGCACCTGCCTGGCAAGCGTGAGGTTGTGAGTTTGATCCCTGGTAAAGTTAGAAAACTGCAGAGATTGCTCAAGAACCTTTTCATCGGGATTAGTAAATTAACCTGGAAAGGTGGCTCATTACAAAGTATCTTCTCTGGCTGTAGAAATGGAGAGTACAAACCCTGGGAGGCCCATCTGTAGTCTAAGAAGACCTGAGAGTGGGCTGTCAGGGCTACAGGGCCCAAAGCTCCCTAGCTCTACCACCTTCAGTATCAGGGAACAGGGCGTGGGCTCTGCAGAGACCATTGCCCACATCCCCAGGCCCCATTCTCTGGGCTCCAGGACTGGCCTCCCTCCCTTCCCAACTCAGCAAAACTCAGCACCCGGGCCAGCAGCCCCTCCCTGCCACTCTGGCACCTGGGATCAGGCACAAACTGCCCTCCCTGCCCACTGGGGGCCCAGAAATGGGGTGGGCTGCCCCAGGGGCAGGTCCTGGAGGAACACTGCAATCTCAGGGCAAGACACTAGTCATCCCTAGGGACAGGCCTTCCTTTGGGGAGAACAGGACAGTGAATGAAGCATGCAGCTGCCCAGGAGGAGAGGGGCAACTGCCCAAGAGCAGGTCAGAGGTCAGAGGTCAGGCCCTCCCTAGTCAGGACTGCTATGCACAAGCACAGGAACTGGGCAAGGTGCCCCTTCTAGCCTCAGAAGCCTGGGAGGCTTCTGCAGGGAATCCTCTCTGTGGACTGCTACAGGGCTCAGAGCAGATGCCTCCTCTGGGCTATGCTCCAGTCCCAGGAGACCAGAAGTAGTGGTGGGGAAATACAGCAGGACCCCCTTTGGAGCTTTTGGGAGTTGGGGGCCTGCTGGGAGGAGAGGGAAAGGAAGGGGTAGGCAAGTGTCTTTGGATTGCTGGGGGACCTGGAGGGGAGTCCCAAGCCTGGCAGGGGACTAGTTTAGGCACAAGCCAGTCTCCCAAGAATGGTTGCAGCAAATCACAGTGCTGCCTAGTGAAATTCTGAAGACTAGGGCTGGTCCTGGCAGGGTCTGCAGACAAGGTACTAAGATGAGGGACTTCCGAGCCTCCACAAGCCAACCGAGACCTATGGTGACCTACAGGGTAACCTGAAACTGGACAGCACAGGGCCTGAGCAGTCATTCTCCAGACTCCAGGAATGGAGGCTGGGTGTGTCTGTGTCTTTAAGACGCTGTGGAGTGGGTGGGGCTCAGGGTAGGAACGCAGCCTGGCCTTGGACTGGATGCAAGAAGGTAGCTTGCTCTACAACTTTTTTTTTTTGACAGGGTCTCCCTATTATCTGGCCTTTAGCTCAGTAGAGAACTCTTCAGTTCAGCAGGAGCCAGGCTCTCTCA
Source organism: Dolichotis patagonum (assembly GCA_004027295.1). Lineage (NCBI taxonomy): Eukaryota > Metazoa > Chordata > Mammalia > Rodentia > Caviidae > Dolichotis > Dolichotis patagonum. The sequence goes on along the minus strand of PVJX010002222.1, from coordinate 77,672 downwards.
TTCGGGCAGTGTGCAAAGGGCTAGGGGTCCAGGCTCCTGGGGCCCCACCCCTCCCACTGTCAGAACCCTCCTTCCTGCATGGGCCTCAGTGAGGGTTGGTCTTTGAGGGTCCCCGACCTAGACCTGCCTAGAGCCTGGCACCCCAGCCTCCCCAGGCTGCAGGAGCACATAGCCCACACCCCTTGCATCTGCCCTTCCCAGCCCTGGTGTGTGGACCCTTCAGGTGCTCCTTCTGCTTGGACCCATCAGTCCTGGTGCCTGGTGAGAGGAGGGGCACAGAGGCCACGCATCTTCGGACCAAGACCCAGTGGAGGACCAAAGCCTCCAGGCAACCTTGGCTTTTTTGTCTTCTTACAGCCAGGGGATTGATTGAACTCAGTGATCCTCCACTACCAAGTTATGCTGCTGGCCTTTTTTGTATTTGTTTATCTTGAGACAGAGGCTAAGTTGCCCAGAAAGGACTGGAATTTAAGCTGCTCTTGCCTCAGTCTCCCTGTGTCACACCCCAGTGACTGGTCCTTGTAGGAGAGTCACTCACTACCTGATGTGAGCCAAGTTGCTACTGTCCTGATGATGGTCCCCAAATGAACTGCAGGTAAGTGGACAACAGCCCAGGATGACTCATACAGCCAGGTCAGGTGGTAGCCACACTGGTCAGTGAAGCCTAGGCACTGGGCACTGTGCTGCCAGAACAGTTGGGGATATCTACTGCCCCAGAGTTGAGGTGCTGGGAGCCCCTTTCTGTGGGAGCCACATCCTTACTCCACTGTGTCACCAGGCCCACCAGATGTGCCTTCTTGGGGTACCCTCTCCATAGCCTGAGCCCAGCCTGGACACCAGGGCCCTCCCATGCCTGCTGTCCCTGAGGATCACTGTGAGGCTCTGGGATAACAACACAGGAGTTGGCTGTGGGCCCCTTGGGTACCTAGGGAAGACAGTACAGACCCTGGCCAGGCAAGGATGATGTTCCTACCTCCCACTCAGCCTGACAGAGCCATCCTAGAGAGAAACCAGAGCCAGGCACAGGCTGAGCAGGAGCTTGGGGTCATCCAAGACATTAAGCCCACACCACAGACATGGGCACAAGGGTACCTCACTGCTGGATCTCTGTGTACCACTAGAGGTCACAGTGATCACCAGGTAAGAGAAGCTGGGTTCAGAACCAAGCCTGGGCCCTGATCCCAGGGTCCCATCCAATGCCTGCCCATGTACCATGTGTGGGTCCCTACACATGTCTCAGACTAGATCCTGGAGAAGGACATACTTCGGAAGTGCTCTTCGGCCTCCATAACAAAGCTCTGAAGGACAAAGTGTGACTTACCTGCTGGGGGGCTCTGGCAGGGAGCCCCAAACCTCCCTGAGCCTACCATCTTCTGCTCTAAGATGCTTCTGGAAGCCAGGCCAGCTGCGCCTCAGTCAGGAGCCACCTCTAACCCCAACAGCCAAGATCCCAGAGAGCATCTCCCAAGATCAGGACAGCAGTCAAGGGGACAGATGATAAGGCAGAGGGGCCAAATGTCTGGATGTTTCAAGGCTGGGTAGTCAGGCCACATGTTAGGTGGCAGGGGTGACCGTGGAACTGTCCCACCTGAGCCCTCATGCAGGGCAGAGGCTGAGGCCTATGGCTCACTGCAGTGTGAGGCAGGAAGCCCCAAGCCAGCGGAATTCAAGGGCTGTCCAGGAGTAGCCCAAGGTGCCCGAAAGCCTCATTCCCAGGTCACACATGCTGCAGAGGCCTCCTTGGTGTTAGCCCAGTGTGGCTGCCCAGGGATAGCAAACACTCCACGCCCCACATGGCTCAGGGCGAAAGCTGACCTTGACTGGGAGCCAGTGTCCCTGTCAGCACCCCAGTTCGGAGACCCTTCTTGAGGCCAGCCTGGCCACCAACCCAGTGCCACCAGCCCTAAGTTGGGAACCCAGTCCTCCCCAAGCCCCTAGCCAACTCCCCTGAGGCTGAGGCTAGCAGCAAGACAAACCTCCACAGAGCCTGCTCTCTAATATCCCCAGTCAAGCCAGGCCACAGGCCATCTGGCTACTTCAATGGAATTAGCTCCTGAATCCCACAGACCCACATGTACCCTGTCCACCCTAGGCCCAAGCCCTACATTATCAAGCCCTGTCACTAGGCCCCACCCCAACCACTTAAGACCCAGAGGTAGAACAAAAGACACCCCCAGCATGATGGCCCCAAGGAGCCAGGGTGGGCCCTGGCCAGCTGCCCGTCAATCCTAGAAGGCATCTTGGGAGCCCTGCATCCAGGACAGAGAAGCTAGACACTTTCTACTAGGAGAGAGGTCACTGGGGTCCCTCATTGCCCTAGTCACCCAGTAGCAGGCCCCCCGTACTGCTTATAGGACAGACATGTACAATACAGGAGTCTCAAATCCAGAGGTGCCAGCCTGGCCTCAATCCAAGCCCTTGAAGAGGAGAGACAAAAGGGTCAGTCACAGTGAGGACCTGGAACACAGAGCTCTCTGGCCACAGCCTATCCTAGACGTGGCCCACACCGTCTCAGAGTAATGTGGGTTACACAGTGACCCCCAGTGACTCAGAACAAATGCGCATCCCAGAGAAGGCAGGGCCACTGCTACACCTACACATGGGAGCTGGAAGGCCAGGCTACTTGGCCAAGGAGACAGAGGTCTGAAGCCAGGCAAATATAGCAGGTTGCTGCGCCCCAAGTCCAAAGGCCATGGTCAGATCCCTCACTCTGCTCTCCTCATGGCATTTCAAAGACCCAAAAGCATAGAAAATGGGTCTCATTCAAGCAAGGAGGATCCAAGGAGGGGGGCAAGAGTCATTGTGTGGACTCAGCATTTCCTAAGGCCTCCTGAGGCTTCACGCCCTTCCCTTATGAAAGGCCAATAAATTCCCATCGCCACCTGCATGCTCTTGCAGTATGCAGAGCTCTCCACAGGAAATGTGAACAGGGAGGAAAGGACGACACAGCCTATGCTGCCCAGTTAGTCTCCCAGGCAGAGGCAACAGGCTGCTAACCTACAGCCGAGGTTCCCTGTACCTCATGTGAGGCTACAGGCACTGTGGCCTACCTACTTCAGACAACACTGGAGTCGAGACCATCAAATAATTTACTGCGAATCAACCTGCACCTGTCAGAGGCTGGAAAAACTGGGAGGGGAATTAGGGCTGGGAGGCCAGTGGTGTTTGGGATAGTTCATGACAGTTTGCAAAGCATCCACAGGAGGGTCTGCAGTCACCTCTGCCCACCGTCCTTGGGCTGGCCGGACTCCAGTGGTACTTCCTTCCTTCCTTCTGTACCTCTTCCCCACATCCGGTACCCTCTGTGTCCTGAGCCTGGGCCAGAGTGGAGCACGAAGAACACCACTGATCGTAGGCAAGGGGACCAGCAGGTTCGGGGAGCCCAGGAACATCAGAGTAAACGTGCAGCTTAGCTGGTTGGCCGGCTAGGGCTGTGGCTCAGGGAGCCAACTGGGCCCTGCTCACCTGGATCAGGACAGCACACACTTGCAGCTCATACACCCTGGCCCACTCTCATCCGGTGGATTCAGCTTCCGCAGCTTGTGCTGCCGGATCTCTCTAACTAGTGTATAGAAGGCGTCTTCTACTCCCTGGGAACAGAGAGTCTGCATTAGCAGGACCCTGCCTGGTGGACTGGCAGGGAAGGATACTGGGGACCCTTGCCTAGGTAGGGACCCCCTAACGGTCACAATAGCCCAGGACCCTCCTGGACCCCAACCTGGCTCAGGGCACCCTAACCCAGCTCTGATATGAGTTGTGGCCAAGGTCCCTGACACCCCCACTAAAGGCTCAGGACTAAGGTGCCCATGGGACTCTTAGGACAGGAAGGGCTGGGCCCTGGGTCACCGCTCCGGCCTGGCTCAGGGCAGCTCTCTCCATGGACCTCCCACCTCCCCTGCAGCTGTGTCGGCCCAGGACTGCAGGGCATGAGCCCAGACCCCGGCCCTCACCTCTCTCACTGCCCTGCCGTCTGGGGAGACTTACAGCATGGGGGCCGATGGGTCACATGGGTCACATGGATCCCAGGGGTTCCCAGAGGGTCCCGGAGCTGGAGCCAGAGCCAGAGCGGCTGCCCTGTGTTGAGGGAGAGGGGCATGAGTGTTGCTCCCTGGCTGGGGTGGGGCAGGGGAGTCCCTGGCCAGCTGTGAGGAGGGGAAAGGGCCCACCTGGCGGGTCTTGGCCGATGTCTCGATGTAGGGAATGCTGTAACTGCGGGCAAGGTCCTGGGCCTGCCGAGACTCCACAGTGCGTGCAGCCAGGTCACATTTGTTTCCCACCAGTACCATGGGCACATCATCTGAGTCCTTCACCCGCTTGATCTGCTCCCTGCAAGAAGGGAGGATGAGAACCGTGGTGGGCAGGCAGAGGCAGGCGTGGCTGCATTCAGGACATGCACAGAGAGCTCCTCTGCCCTGTGGGCTTGGGGCTAGCCACATGGGTGGCTCACCTGTACTGATGGATGTCCTCAAAAGATTTGGTATTGTTGATGGCAAACACACAAAGGAAGCCCTCTCCAGTACGCATATATTGGTCCCGCATGGCACTATACTCCTCTTGTCCTGCTGTGTCCAAGATATCCAGCAGACAGGTCTCCCCATCAATGACCACCTGCTTCCGATATGAATCCTGTGGGAGAACTGGGCTCAGCAACTCGCTCTTCAAGTTGTGAGTTTGCAGGAAACGCCCCTCTGTGCACCTCTCCCGCCTGTATGGTGGACAGGGGAGCTAGACCCTTGCTGCCTGCAGGGCGGAGGACATTCCGAGGGCCAGGCTGTGACCAGGGCTCACCTCTATGGTGGGGTCATACTCGTCCACAAAATGGTTCTGGATCAGCTGGATAGTCAGAGCGCTCTTCCCCACGCCTCCTGCACCCACCACCACAAGCTTGTACTCCGTCATGGCTCCTCCAGAGGCTGACGCTTAGGGAACTGGGGGACTCTTGCCCCTCCTGCGAGGAGGACCAGCTCAGCCAGACGCTACCCAGCGGAGTGGCTGGAAGGCCCCCCCCACCGGCCAGGATGGCGGCACCTGTGGCACCTCCAGTGGGCTGAGGGCCTCGCTGCGCCCCGCTGTACCTCGTAGCCTGTAAGGAAACGGAGCCGGCCCCGAGGCAGGGTGACAGCTGAGCCGCTCCCAACCACGCACCCAAATTAGAAGTTGCTGGGTCGGCAAAAAGCCTGGGCCGGAGGCGCCTGAGGGCGGAGCCGCCCGAACAGGTCCTGCCCGCCGGCTGGCGTGTCAGGGCAGGCAGCTTCCCGACAGCTGCCCCTACACCGGCGCAGGCCCGTGTGCGTCCACGGACGCCGGCTGCACGCGGCGCGGGGGAAGGGCGGCGGGGAGACGAGGTCCCGGCCGGCACCTCCCGAGCGGTCAGCGAAGCAGCAGCTAGGGGTCCAAGGCGCAGGGAGTGGCGGGGGAGCGCGGGCGGCCGGGGAGCGCGGGCGGCGGGGCAGCGGAGCCAGACCGAGAAGCGCGGCGTCCCGCACCGCACGACATGGCCGCGGGCCCGCGTCCCCGAGCCCGGGCGGCGCCTCGCCGGGCGCGCGGCCACAGGCGGGGCCGCGAGAAGCGCCGCACGCGCGCAGGGCGCAGCCGGTCCGCCGCAGAGCCCGCCCGCCCGCACTCACCACTCGCTGGTGCAACTGCCCCCGGGGCCGGGGCGGGGCGGGGGCGCGGGCGGGCGCCGGCTGGGCCCGTGCATGGGCTCCGTCCGTGGCGGGTGCGGCTTGGGCTGCGGGCTCGGGGCGCGGGCGGTGGGGACTCGGTAGGCCCCGTGCTCGCCCCGCCTAGGTCCGCCTCGAACCCGTCTGTCAGCACGGGACAACCTACCATTGGCGGCGCTTTGACGATCCCCGCCCCAAAGCCGTCTGGCCACGCCCTACTGCGGTTGGCCGAGCGACCCGTCAGTCAGACGCTGCTTCCTGCAGCGGTGCGAAGGGCGGGCCCACGTCTCAGGGTGCGGAGAGTCTCACGCTTGTTCTGGGAAGAGGCAGACCTCATCTGGGTTGCCGGACACGCTTGGGAGCTGCCAGTGATGCCAGCGCCCCAGAAGTCCAAGGGCCCAGGTGGCGGGAAACTCAGTGCGGCGGGACAGCCAACACCATGGACGCCCTGGGCTTGGGCCTTGAGGATTCTTTCAGGGGTGTCTGAACCCCACCTTGTGCAAAACACCCCAGGTTCCATCCCTGCTGCAACTCCCAGTGCACCCCGCAAGTCCAACCCAAGAGTTGCCACCGGAAGCAAGTGAAGTTTCCCTTGGGCCCAAACACTGATGCTTCCTCTATTGTGTTTTTAACATTTTTTAATTTTAAAAAATGTCAAAAGTGCACATTAAAAATCCGAGAAATGTTACCAGGAGGCCGCGGCGGTACTGCAGCGCGCGCCTACATGTGGTCCCGAATCTAAACCCGGCTTGAGTAGACGCAACCAGGAGACGGATACCGAGACCCCGCTGGGCGTCCTGGGTCCTCGGTCCCAGAGTTTGCGCCCCGGACACAGCTAGGCCAGCGGGTCTGAGTGCCACAGCCTTGGTATCCAAGGCTCCTACCTAGAAGGTGGATTGGATAGTAGCACCCTGCCAGGCCTGGGACGCTTGCCCCGTAACCGTTGCTAAGGGGCGGGGTCAGATCCTGAGCACGGGTGCCCTCTGCTTGAGAATGTTTGGGTAATATAGGTTCCACCCTCGTTGCCCTGGCGCCCAGACCCGCGGCCGGAAGAACAGCCCCCAGTGGAGAGAGCACCCTCAGCTGAGGGCCCCAGAGCTGGGGTTCTTGATTGAGCCCATCCTGCAGGTGAGAGCTGGACGCAGCCTGACTACGTCCCAGTATGGCGGGCCCTGGCTAAGCCGCCCACCTCCCCTGGCCCTGCTTGGAGGGGACACCCCACCCCACCCTGCCCCCGTCCGGGCCAGAACAACCTCAAGACCTCCCCTGGAGGTCACAGGCAGGACAGACTCGGCCCACACTCTAAGCCTGGCCCTCAGCGGAGAGGGAGGGAAGATGATGAGCCTGAGGCTCACCCCACCCTCGGGTGTGGAGTCTGAGAGTCCCTCGGTTTCCAACTTGAGGGACTCAGAGGATTTCAGAGGAACAGTATATGTGGGGCTATGGTACGCTCCGGCCAGAGCATGAGTCTGAAGTCTGCGTTGGGGTTAAAGGGGGCTTTGAGCCCATAGCCACCCAGTGAGCCTTGGATACCAAGGCTGTGGCACTCAGACCCGCTAGCCTAGCTGTGGCAGAACCTGACTAGCTGCTCTTGGGGACAGACCCTCCAAAGAGGGGCCTGACATGGGTTCGGAGGCACATTGGGGTGTCCTCCTTCCTGGCAGGGCTTGCTGCAGTGTAGAAAATCAAGCAGTGGTGGAGGTGCTGGCTAGATATCCATGAGACCATCCCGTGGGCTTTGATGTGTTGCCCATTTTGTAGCTTTGGCCCTTGAGGCCTGGAGCCTGGACACCTTGTCCCTCCAACTGCTCTGCCACAGCCCTGCTGACCACATTCCTGACCATGGGCTGCAGACGTGAGGAACAGTATGAATCATTTTAATAAATGAAACAGGTGGCACATCATATTCACCAGTTCCTTTACAGGCATTTTAGTGCCCTCCATTTCTGCCCTGTGGACACAGCTGGCAAATGTCCTGTCACATGGGTCAGTCAGATCACAGAAATAGATCTGAGAAGGGTTGGTATGGATGGGGAAGTAAGAAGTCAGCTGAGCCAGGATGGAGGGCAGAGAAAGAGGGGATGTGAGCCTTCTGGGAAGAGCTCTGGCTAGCCAAGGCCCTGTGTCAGTCCAGGGCCGAGCTCAGGCCTCTGTGTTGTTAAGGAGCCTGGCACAAGTGATCAGGGCATGTAAGGCCATTCCTGGAGGCCGGGCACAGGAGGGACAGAGTACAGGAGAGGCTGGCACACAGGAAATGCTCAGAGCCGCACTGGAGCCCTTTCAGGAACAGAGGTAATGGGATCTGGGTGAGGACTAAGTCCTCATTTGCACCCAGGGTCACCCTCTGGGTCTGAGCCTCTGGGTCACCCCTGACTCTGTCTTCTTCCTTCTCAGCTGGACCATCACAGGGAGCTCGGAGCTCCCCACCCTACCTCCTCTGTATCCACTTGCTTTTGGGTGCTGGGCACAGTGACCTGGCCAGGAGCCTAACGCAGTCTCTGTCTCCCAGGTGTCACCTGTGGACACATGCTGCCCCCATGCCCGGATGTTTGACCCACAGTGTAAGGCAGCTGCCTGCAGGTGAGGACCTGGCCAACATGGAGGGGGGACACAAGACCCTGATCTTGAACCCTGGTGTAGAGCATTGCATGGAGAAGGACCCAGCCTGGGGTACCTGTCCACAACTGCTGATCACCATGGGCAGCTGGTCTAGCACACCTAGGCTCACAGCTTTCAGGCCCAGTGGGGAGTGTGGAGCCAACACTCATCCTGTGGCACCAAAGGAAATGAAGCAGAAATGGGAGACACTGGGAGGTTCAGGCAGCTGGGACCTTCCAGGCCACAGGTGTGAGCAGCAGCAGCAGTCAGGGCCCTGCCCTCTGCCTTCCCAGCAGGTTGTGCATGGATGGACCCAGCCGGGAATGGACGCCCAGGGCTTCGGCCAAATTCAGCCAGTGTCCGGGTATGGGAGCTGAGCTGGCAGGACCTGCACAATCCCTCCCCACAGAGCAAGGGCCTGGACAGGCCCCGGGACAGCCACAGGGAGTGGTGGGTAGAAGAGCCCCTCTCCCCTGCCCAGCTGGTAAGTGCGAGGGCCTGCACTATGTGATGTCCCAGATCCCCTTTTTGTATATCTGCAGCTGTCCTCAGCATAGCCCCCCCGGGTGGGTGCCCTCCACCACCCCCTCGGGGCCCCTACTAGGCCCCAAAGCACCAGCAACCCAGGTGACACAGATATCCCAAACATGATCACAAATAGTGTTGTCATGCTAGGTTCCAAAGTACTTGCTGAGGCCACTGTCCTGGAAGCAGAGGCCACAGGGTACTGGGGCACAGGGGCACAATGTAGTGAGGCCACATCTGAGGCTTGACTGCATCTGGGGATAGGCATGGCCTTCCCCAAACCTGCTATGGGAGCCCAGGGCTCACCCTCTGCTGAGGCACAGAAGTTCTACCAAGCCATACCACAGAAGCAGCAGCTCCTGGCACCCAGAGTCTGCTGCCCATCATAGCCCACCTGGGGAGAGGAGAGGACCCTGTGGGTATAGGCACTGCCTGGGTCCTCCCTCTGAATGACCCACCCGGCCCATCACATGCCCTGCAAGGTGCCCACTGATCCTGGATAGGGGATCTGGCATCTGGGAAACCATGCTTATATTTTACATGCACAGAAAAGGCATTATCTGGAAGGACTGGGGCAGGAGGGCGCCCCTGAGCTCACAAAGGCATGTATCCTTGTCATGCACAGGTAGGCTGTGACCTTTGGATGAAGGCCTCATCTGGAGGCCAGCAGCCCCCACCCAGCAGTTCTGACCTCTGCTCAGATAGTATCCACTTGTGCGCTGCCAGCCAACTGTCCATGGCCAAGGCCCATACAGATAGGCAGGGCATGTAGGGAATACTGTGCCCTGCCCCAGAGCCATCTCTGAGTCCCACAGTCAAGGGCATGGGAGAAGCCAAGGGCAGGGAGTGACAACTGCTGATCTCTGCAGCAGGCCCTGGCCCGGGTGGATGACCTCTGGAGTGTGCAGGTGCTGGAGATGTGCGTGGATACCCGCAAGCACAGCCTGGGGAACTTTGGTGAGAGCTGCCCAGCTGCCCCACCCTGTGTCCTCTCTATAGGGTCAGTCCAGAACTGAGTCCATGCTTGCTGGGCACAGGCGCAGGGTAAGCCCATGGTCCGTGGTTCCCAGCTGCCCTCCAGAGGGACCGTGTTCAGGGCCACACCTGCATCACAGTAGCAAAGGTTGAAATGGTGTCCAGTGAGGTATGGTCAGGCAACCCTGGTGTCTATCTTGAAACAACTTCAAATTCATAGACACACTGCAGGATTGGTACAAAGAACCCCATAAACTCTTCCCAGAGACTGCTTTATCCAAAGTTGCTGCTTGTGTGAGCTTCATCTTTCTCCCTGTCTTGTATGGATGCACATGTGCACACACACATGCACAAACATGCATATAAGTGGGCAGCTTATTTTTCTAATCTTTTTGAGAGTCTCCAATGCGATTCCCATCAGTACTAGACACCCTTCCTTCCTTCCTTCCTTTCTTCCTTTCTTCCTTTCTTCCTTTCTTCCTCGAGACAGGGTCTCACTGTGTAGTTCAGGCTGGTCATGAACTCACTGTATAGTCCAGGGTACCCTCAAACTCATGGCAACCCTCCTGCCTTAGCCACCTGAGTGCTGGGATTACAGGCATGCGCCACCATGCCCAGATTTGGTGTGCTTCTTGTAAACCAGGGACATTCTCTTATACACCCACATAGTACCATGACCTTGATTAGGAAATGACACTGATACTTGACTCTTATGCTGCAGACCTTATTCAGATAGTACCAATCATCCCCACAGAAAAGAATCTTGCTGTCCAGGATTGCTGTAGGCTCTGTTTGCATTTCTCTGATTACCCATGGGGTTAAACATGTCCCATTGTAATTTGTCTTGTTTTCTGTTTTGCAACTGACCCTCAGGTTCTTGACAGTTCACCACAGCCCCTGCATGCTCCCTTGGCCCTGCCCACCTACCCTGCACCTTTCTCTCTATGGTGCCTGGTCCTACTGGGACTGGGGCTGGGCTATCCTGCAGTCTGTCTCCACTGCTGCATATTAACGTGACTGCAGACAGTGGAAAGGGCACCTGAGCACCTGTGGGTAGGTTAGGGGCAGCTCAGCCCAGCCCCACCCTTGCTAACCTGGCTCTGTTTCCTAAGCTGGGTCCTGGAGATCAGTCAGGTAGCCCTGTGGTCTTGCAGGGGCAGTCCAGTTCCACCTGCCTGAACAGTGCACCTTCTCTGTCTGGCAGGGTATGAGAGGGAGGAGGCCCTGAGGGCAGCAGACCCTAAAGAGTAAGGCCTGCTAGTGGTCAGTGAGTGGCCCCTCTGGTGCCTGCCAACCCCTGGGTGGCATGGAGAGAGGTGGTTGTTCAGAAGAAGAGGTAGGGAAGTGGGTGCCTCAGGGCCTAGCCAACCCTTCTTCCTGTGCCCCAGGGGTTCACCTACCCAACCTGAGCCAGCTGAAGTTGACTGGCAGTCATCTGGGTTCCCTCAGGTAAGTGTAGCCTGGCATGGGGTCCTGCCCTGGGGTGGGGTCAGAGGCCCCCTGCTCGCCCTGGTAGGCATCTGGCCTCACCTTTGGTGCTGGGAGGGTGGGTGGCAGTGGAGGGGCATCTGAAACCTTTGCTCTAGGTGGGGTCTCTCCAGGAAGTGATTTCTTCTTGGGACCCTACACTCAGCATCCTGCAGTCTGCCTGCAGCCCAGTGCCCCATAGTGAGAGGTACCCCCACATAGACCCGGAGATGGGACCAGGGCCCGGGTGATCTCATGAGGCCGAGTAGCCTAAAAGGTACTCACAGACCTCAAGCAGAGACCCCAGCCAGTGAGGGGCTTTTGGAAGACATTGCAAAACAAAGGTGTGGGGATTCCTGAGGTCCAGAGTGACAGCTGCATCATAAGGGTGACAGGCTAGGGTGGCTGGTGATCCTGGCAAGACAATCAGGTGGCCTTGACCTCCAAGGTGACAAAGAAATGCACAAAACCTGCATCTCCTGAAACAGGGCCTTGACAGCTGAGAATGCTCTGCATTCTCACATCAGGTCTTCTTAGTAAGTGACCTAAAAGACAACCTTCAAAACTAGAGACAGCCTGTCTTAGTTACTTTTCTTTGGTTGCTGGGACAACCCAGAATGAGGAAGGAAAGATTTATTTAGCTCATTGTTTGTGGAGGATTCAGTCCCTAATCAGCTGGCTTCAAGGCAGGGTAGCATGGCACAGGAGCAACACTTCAAGGCAGCAGCCAGCAAAAGTAGGAGGAAAAGTAAGGCTCTTCTCCCTTATATTGTACACAGACCCCCATCCAAGCTTGGTATAGCACTCACAAAATCTGTTTGCACTCCTCTTGCACAGGCTGATGATATTTACAAAGTAAGAACGCTGGATCCCTACTGTGTCTTAGTTAAGGGCTAAAGTTCTCAAGTTGACACAGTGTATCAACCATAACATAGCTTCATGATTCTTAGCTCCTGGGCTACATAGAACAAAGCTGAAGAGTGTTAGACTTTATTCTAGGGAATCCAAGAAAAGAGGGTCTTGTGAAAATGCTGCCAGTTTAGCTGGGCACAGAGGGCATGCCTGTGACCCAGCACCCAGGAGGCTGAGGCAGGAGGATTTCGAGTTTAAAATCAGTCAGGGCAACTTAGTGACTTAGCGAGACTCACTCTCAAAATTAAAAAAACATACAAAATTGCTGGGACGTAGCTCAATGCAAAGGCTCTGGGTTCAATCCCCAGCAAAAACAAAAACTACTGGTCTTACGTAGCCTGAGCCCAGCAGCACATGGCAGGGAAATTCTACTCAAAATTCTAGAATTCCCTGCTGTTTGCATTGGGTTCTGAGTGCCTGTGTCATTCTTTCCAGGTAAGGTGATAAAGGCATTTATTAAGCAAGTTCATTTAAAATATTATTTTGATTTTCCTTCCTTGTACTGCTCTGTATAAAATAGCAGGCAAAATTCAACAAAATGTGCAGATCTGGAAATGAAACTGAAGCCAACCAGAGACAGACTAGAATGGCAGGGCGAGAGGAGGTTGACAAGAAGGATGAAAACCACAAAAGGGAATAGGGAGTGCTTATAAAACCAAGACATATTAAATATGACTTGTAACAGAACAAAATAATTCCAAGGGAAATGACTAGATGATAACCTTTATGAAAACAGGTGCAAGTCTTTGGTAGCAGCATCCAAAATGCAGTGAATTGTCATATGCTTCCAGTTACCCAGGAACTGGGCCAAATGGTGTTTACAAACATCCATGGGTTGAAAATTTGTAAATGAAAACTCATTAGATAGGACACTCCCATAAACAGAGAGCTGGAGTTAGAGGTGGGTCCCACCACACCTTGAGGAAAGCTGCTGTTGTAACCTGGCTGACTCCAGAATCTTGAATGTATTAAAGCCTCAGGCAGAAGTTTAAGGGCTGGGAAGAGCGTTAGCATTGTGGCTGCCCACATTGTAGCTGTCCCTTCCTCAGAAGCTGAAAGGATTCATTCAGAAACTGCCAGTGTGAAGACTGATATTCGGAACACTCATGTGGGCCGCCAACACCAAGCAGCCACCAGTGGGCAGGCGAGTCCCCAAGTCTTGCAGGTCCCTGTCAGAGGGACTCAGCACGTGTCCCTGGCTGGGGCTGGCATGTGAGAGACCCTCTCTGCCACCTCTGAAACTGCAGGTAGATGAATGGACACGTTTCATGCACTCTATGCCCACCCTGCTTTCCTCACAATCTCTGTGCTAACTGTCCAGGTGGCTTCTGTCCTCTTCCTGTTTGTTTCCAGGTAGTCTTTGAACCTGAGTATGCATTACACTTGGCACCCATCCCCTGGGCACTTTCACCCAAACACCCTTTCCTCCCAGGTCAGTTCCAGCCAGTGCTTTGCAGGTCATGGGGAAGATGATCCCTACCACAGGCCACAGAGAACTTCACCTTTCTTCCATCCATCTGTGGCCTCGCTTGATTCTGCAGGCCTCCAGCCCACCCACTGCAAAACTTCATTCCCTGTGTAGATACTCCTGCCTCAGCTTCCTAAGTAGTTGGGATTATAGGCAACTGCTACCACCATGCTAGTGGAACAGTTTTTTAAGACTGGTTCAGATCTGGAGATTTCTGGACAGCTATCAGTCTAGTCAAGTTTTCTGTTTATGTCAGTGCCAACTTTGGCTGGTTTCAAAACTGTCCGTGGGTACTTTATGCTGAGTGGTCTTCTATTACTGTACATTGCTGCCGTGCCCATTGTTATTCCTCTTTTTAAGTTCTGTGTCTGCCTTGGCATTGTTTGTCTCTCTGTGTCTTTGCACCTCGAAGAGCGCTGTCTACTAGGAGAGACAGCCCTGGGCTCCATCAGGCTTCTCTTCAGCCACTGCTTCCTGCCCCTGTCCATCATTCCCACCTTCCTGGTCTTGCTGTTGCATTTGTTCTTTTTCTGGCTCCTTGAACTAACTGCTTGGCTCAATTGTTCTAACTAATTGTTCTTCTGGAGTGTCTTAGTTACTTTTTTCATTGCTGAGACAAAATACCCAACACCCAAAGTTAAGGAAAGAAAGATTTATTCAGCTCATAGTTTATAGAGGTTTTAGTTCATAGTCAGCTGCCTCCAACACAGAGCGGCATTGCAGAGGAGAAACAGTCCATGGTGTGCAAAAGTAGCAACTGACTATCAACAATCCTCTTTTTGTCTCTTGTATTTTATCCAGGCTGCCTGCTCATAACACTCACATCCTTAATCCTAACACTGCATCATGAATCAATCCCAGCATCACACACACGATCCAGCTACTTCTAAGCCCCACCTGTGACCAAAGGAGGCTTTGGGGTAATATCTAGACATAGCCTATACACAGAGTTTTGATAAATCAATTTAAAACTTGATATCTCTCCATGTGTAGCTTCAGGTGAAATGCCATACTGTATGTTTTGCTTTTTGTCATTAGTTCTAAGAATTTTATAATCTTCCTGTAAATCTATCTACTCCAAGGTCTGGAGCATCTGCGGGCCATGCCTTGATACTTACACCCCTATGACAAAAGGGGTCCACACCTGGCTGGGCTTGTGGCCACCTAGAGATGAGGAGGCTGCAGGACCCCCTTGCAGCAGGGCCCAGTCCGTACCTGCTCCAGGCTAGAGGGTGACCTCTGGAAAGGAGTGGATCATAGAGTGTGTCACAGTGTAGACAAGAACAGCTTTGAAGGCAGTGCTGCAGAAGTCCTGGGGCAGCCTGCAAGAGACAGGAAGGAGGAAAGGACAAGGCCAAGAGTGGAGCTTGAAATAATAGAGCAGACTAAAGGAGGCTTGTCAGGAAGAAGGAGGAAGAGGAGGAAGAAAAGGGGGAGGGAAGGGGGAGAAGGAGGAGAAGAAAGAAAAGGAGGAGAAGGAGAAGAAGGGAAAGGATAAGGAAAAGAAGAAGCCACTGTAAGTCTACCAATAGGAGAGAGGGCTCAGCCCCAGCCCCAGCCCCAGCCCTTGCCCCAGGCTGGACACATCCTGATAAAGGTCCTGACTTCCAGGTCTGAGCAGCCAGGAAAAGAGGTCAAACTGAATTTTTTCTCTTTAGTACCAGGGATTGAACCCAAGTCATCCATGTGCTAAGAAAGCACTCTACCACTGAACTACATCCCAGCCCTTTTTTCTTTTATTTTGAGGCAAGGTCTCAGTAAGTTACCCAAGCTGACCTCAGACTTTTGATCCTCCTGCCTCAGCCTCCTGAATAGATGGCATACCAGCTGAGTATCACTGCGTCCAGTCCAAGTTGTCTTTTAAAGATAAAAAAGCAACACTTTCCTGACTTCTCCACTGAAACACTTGAAGCCAGAAGTCAGGGTAGGAAGATGGTAGGAGCCCTAAACCTTACACCCCAACAAATGGCCACATGAGCAGAAGCTGCAGACATCTTCAAGCAGCTAGAGATGAAGGAATTTCCGTGAGCCACCTGGAGAAATCTCTGGACACAAATCCCAGCCAGGAGCAACAGCAGGACACTGGACAGGGAGAGATGAATGAGTGGCTGAGGAACAAGCAAAGCGGGTCATGAGCTGGAGGCAAACAATGTGGAGGAACTCGCAGGCACCTAAGTACTAAGCACTGGCTGTAGGGAAGCCAGCTGTGGGGTGCAGGGATGTCCTGCAGCTGCAGCAGGGGCCAGGCAGGGAGGACCAGGTTACCCAGGGTAAAGGCAGTTACCTGGGGTAATGCCAGGCCCAGGCTGCCCAGCATTGGAGGAGCCGAGGATCCTCTAACAGTAGCCCAGAACAGGAGATTGCAGTAGGGATTGGGGCCCCTTCCCATACCTGGAAGCAGACAGACGCAGTGTGCCCTACTCCAGGGTGGCCCTAACTAGCTGCCCCTTCCACAGAGACCTGGGCACCTCTCTCAGCTGCCTGCAGGTGCTGTGGCTAGCTCGCTGTGGCCTCACTGATCTGGATGGCATTGGCTCCTTCCCAGCACTGAAGGTGGGTCTGCAGCCCCTGGTGCAGGGCACAAGGGTGGCCAGGCAGCCACTGAGACCCCTCTGTCCCTAGGAGCTCTATGTCTCCTACAATGACATCTCAGACCTGAGCCCACTGTGCCTGCTCGACCAGCTGGAGGTGCTGGACCTTGAGGGCAACAGCCTAGATGACCTGGGACAGGTGCGCTACCTGCAGCTGTGCCCACAGTTGACCACGCTCACCCTGGAGGGTAACCTGGTGTGCCTGCAGCCAGCCACTGGCCCAGCCAGAAAGGTATGGGAGCTGGGCACCCAGCATGTGCTGGGAGGCACTTGGCCCTGGGTGCACCCACTGTGAGCTCAACCTGGAGGCCCACAGTCAGCATGTCAATTGGGGCCAGACTGAGGGGCCCCTCAGAAACATGCACACATGGTGCCCCTCACCACCATGCTGTGAGGAGACCCATGCAAGAACCACGCCTGCCTGGTCCATTCTACAGAAGCACGTGCATGTGCACCTATACAGCCACACAGGCCCATCCAGTGCCACCGTGGCCTCCTGCAGGCCTGTGTGCCAGCTGGGATACATTCCTATGTCAGCAGCACCTATGTACCCTGCTTAGGGCTGTCACACCGAGGCACCCTACACGATATGAGACACTGCCCCTGAATTGCCAGGTGTCTCTTGCACTTACACATGGTGACACTTGTGCCAGGTTCAGCACCCACCCAGGGCAGAGGGGCTGCTCCACTGAGCTACACCCTGAGATCAGCATAGCCCCACTGGCCAGAGGCATCCCTAGATCAGGGCCAAGGCCAGAGAGTGGAGAGGCCACATGTCCCATGGACTGGGGGCAGGGCTAAGTGAGGAAGACCAGGACCCAGCAGGCCTGAAGGGCCCAGGGGACTAGGCCTACTGCCCCTCTCTTTTCTCTGAAGGCCCCTGGGTGCTACAACTACAGGGCAGAGGTGAAGAAACTTGTTCCCCAGCTGCGCATCCTGGATGAGGTGCCCACCACGTGTACCAACCTGCCTGTGCCCCGGGAGCTGAGCCAGGACTGGCTCATGGTGAAAGAGGCCATCAAGGAAGGCAGCGTGCTGGACAGCGTCCTCCCTCCGCTGGGTAGGGCAGACACCCACCCAGAAGCCTGGCCACTGCCTCTACACCCAACTCCAGAAGAGGCCTGGCCCTGGCTCTGGAGGCAGGGAACCCCCAACCCTAATCCCCAGGCCTCTACAAAGTGCATGGCTGCCCCCATACCCTGCACCTTGCCAGGATGTGAGTAGTACCTAGGCCTCCCCTTGATCTGCAGAGAGGAGGGTCTGGGCTTAGGGTCTCTCTGGAAGGGAAAAGACTGTCAGATGTCAGCCTTTTTATTTTATTTATTTATTATTTATTTTTGAAACAGGATCTTTCTGGGTAGTTCAGGCTGGCTTTAAGTTCACTATGTAGCCCAGTCTGGCTTCGAACTCACAGCAGTTCTCTTTCCTCAGCCTCCTGAGTGCTGGGATTATAGGTGTGTGCCACCATGCCCAGCTAGAGGCCAGTTTTTTGGGAGTTTTGTGGGGTTTTTTGGATTTTTTTGGTACCAGGGATCAAACTCATGACCTTGGGCTTGCCAGGCAGGCGCTTATGCCACTGAGCTAAAATCCCTGGCCTTAAAGGCCTGTTTTGAGCCACACTGCTTCTTGGTGGCAGGGTCATGCTCTTGGGACAAAGTCCGGTGTTAGCCTGACCTCTGGTTCTGACCCTGGCCAGATCACACTCACAGAGCCACTCTGCAGAAATGTGACCCAGTGCTGACCCTGCCTGAGGCCCCACCCTGGGTCTTGTCTCTACTGGGCCATGGAGGACCCCTGCCTGAAGGCCTGCTCTCCAAGCACCCAGCCCCTGAAGACCACACCAGCGACCTCACCCATGGTAACTGATCCACCCCAGTCCAGACTCAACTCTGCAGCTCTGACCCCAGCCCAGGCTAAGCCGTATCCTCTTCCTTAGGTGCTACTCAGGTCCTCTGTGGGAACCCCACCAAAGGCCTGTGGGAGCGCAGGCATCAGTGCCAGGTATGTCTGCCCTATCCCTAAGTGGGCCAAGACTCTAGCCCAGAGCAGGGACTGGCACCTAGGTCTTTCCTCCGCAGGGGCCAACCTCTGGCAGTGCCCTGTTCACAGCCATTCCAGCCAGGGCCTCCACCTCAGTCCTCTTCCTCTCCAGGCCCGGGCACCGCTGGAGCAGCTACACCCCCCGAGACCAGGTCTAGCTGCTGTCCCCTCCACCATAGGGCCTGATTCCACAGACAGCTGTGATCTGGTGGTGGCTGGGCTTCCAACCTGGAAAGAGCTTGGCCTGTGGTGGGTGCTTTCCTTTTGAGCCCCACTTCCATGTGTCCCATCTGGCTTGGGGAGCTTGGGGCTGGGGAAGCCTTGGCTGAAGGGTCACCTGATCTCGTGTGGACCAGAGGAGCTGGTGGTGGGAGCCCCAGGCTAGTAGGAAAGGCCTTGGCAAGGCTGGGCCTTAGCTCCCTCTTTTCCCACAGGCCGATGGGGTACCAGCAGGAAGGGGCTGCAGCCCCCCAGGATCCTTGGAGATGCCTTGAATATCAAGAGGACAAGGCTGGACCTAGGCCTTCCCCAGGTTCCCCAGGCCTGGCCTCAGGTACTGTTCCCCACATGGCAATAGGAGCCCTCACCTCCACCTACCAGCTCGGAATTGCTGTGCTGTGCCACAGTGCTGTTCTGGTGGTAGGAGGGCACATCCCCACCAATTCCCACCAAAGTGCCCAGTTTTTAGGGCAGAATATTGGAGACCACCAGGCTCACTGGGAGACCAAGGCAGGATGTGTGCTAGACTCCGGGATCTAGGGTCAAGCCAGGCAGGGTCCCTTTAAGGGGAGACAGAAAGACCCTAACGCAGCCTGGCAGGGAAGCCTAGGAAAGGACGCTGCCAGTGGGGCAACAGGAATAGGAACTCAAAAGTCAGCAGAGTAACCCTGGGAGGCTGGCACAGGGTGGTCTGCCTGGTGCTCTTGGGGTGTAACTAAGAAAACCATGAGTGGCCACCAACATATACCTGTGGACAAGGATTGCAGAGTTGAATGGAAAGCAGGCAAGTGGTCAGGAGAAGAAATGGCTGGAGTAATGACAAGGCAGGGACACTAAAAAAAGGGATGCTGTAGCCTCTTGCTCCAGCTACCATGTCCAGTAAGGCCCTGGATGACCCCAACCAGCTGCCTCACTATATCAGAGGTTTAGTTATTGGCCTGGGGCAATCAGCCTTTGAGTAAGCCCTCAAGGATGGTGTCCCATTGACCCAAAGCCAGGGTCTGGGCCTTCAGGCCTCTGCCTGCCCTGGAAGTGGCAGCCAAGCAATGGTCAGAGTTCAAGGTCCAGGGGCCACAGCCTCTCTGGGGAGTGCAAGGAGTGGGTCTGAGGAACAAGGTTGCTGCCACCTAGAGGGCCACAGCAGACACTCAAGCCTTCTCTGGCAGTGATACCCACCCCCAAGCTGCCTACCACGCCCAGGCTGGAAGGCTGGTGGAAAGGGACCCTGCATCTGTGGGGCCTCTGTGACATGCTCTTTCCTTGCTTTCCAGAGTCTTCTAGGACACTGTGCTGTCACCTAATCCCCTCTCCACCCAAAGACCCAATGCCATCTGACTCAGCCAGTAGCTCTGCTCGGGGCTCTGCTGACCTGTGGGTCAGAAGACGGAGGCTCAGAGCCCTGGGCAGCATGGGGCCTGGCCCATGCGAGCAATTGGCCCCGGTGACCATCCTGAGAGCCCTAGGGGTGGCCTCAGGTCCCACTCTTGAGCCCAAAAACATCCAGAACCAAAGCCAGCCCTGGATCCAGCAGCCAGACCCCCAGCCCTTTGCTGCCTGTGGTACCTGAGCCCTTCACCCCAGTCCTCCCCACCCTTGGTACAAAGCCCACCACCACTAGGTTTGCCTGGACAGTGCCCATAGGGAACCCCTGGGGTCCTGGAAGCCCCTGAAGACCCCCTGGTCCCATAGACCCAGAGCAGCTGGGGCTGGAAGGGTGGGAGGTGAGCCTGGCCCTGGAAAGATGCCTCTTGGTGGAGGGGAGACAGGGCTGGGACCTGGCCTTCCCTGGGAGCAGTACGCCAGGTAGGCTTGGGCCAGGTGGCTAGAGCTGGCCTGGGCTTTCTAGGAGCCCAGGGTCTAAGCTGCTCACCCCAGCAGGCCTCCATCCCTGGTGGATCTGTGGAGCTCCTCACACAAGGGCAGGTTGTAGTTCCTCTTAGGTCAGGTGCCCCAGCAACCAAGTGAATCATTTCAACTCTTGGGTGCAGAATCCAGTTTACTTTGTAGGCCACGGTGGTCAATAAATGATGCAGCTGGCTCCCTGGGTGGCTACATCTGCCTCAGTTATAGGTGCAAATCAGCGGTAATGGGCGAGCAGCAGAGGAAGTGGAAGCCAAACCGGCTCTCTGCCGTGCTTTGCACCGACAGGGCCACCATGGGGCAGCCCAGGTCCACACCTCTCCGGCACACCTGGGGGTGGTGTCAAGTGCTCTGGCCAGCGGCACTGGCACCACAGGCAGGTGGGGCGGGCTAGGGAGAGGGTCAGGACGAGCACTCACGCTGACCCTGTGCTCCTTCCCAGGCACGCCTTGCTCCAGGTCTTGGGCCATCTCTGCCAGGAGGAGGGAGGTAGTCAGGTCACATGCACCTGGTCCTTGTACCCCCACATCTGGCGTCCACGCCTACCCGGGATGCTGAGCAGGGGATCTGTCTTCATGGCGAGCTTGGCACCCTCCAACCGTGCTGGCCCCTGCTGCGGGTGGACAGACTTCCAGGAACTCAGGAGTGGCATGAGGCACTGAGTCCTGTCAGGCAGGCGAGTAGGTGGTGAGGGGGGTTCCCAGCCTGGGAGCCAGGTGCAGGATAGCATTGGGTCAGGGGAAGGGACTTGGGGAACTCCAGGCAAGGAATCTGGGAAAGGGCTTGTGGTGCCCACCCCGGCCTCCGGTGCATGGATCGAGCCTCCCTCCCCTGGCCTTGGTTTGAGCGCTGAGGTTGGTGCTGGGGCTCCCCAGTGTGGGCCCCAGCCCCAGCCTCAGGGAGCGGGAAGCGGTCGATGGACCAGTCGGTGTTGTCTATGAAGATGCTTGAGCCCGACGTCACACGGAGTGGTGCCTGGTACTCACTGAGGACCTGCAGGCCACAGCAGCAAGTTGGCCACCCTATCCCGCCAGGCTGGCTGCCACCCAAAGAGGAGAGGAATCCTGACCTGGCCCTCAGCATCCAGGAGGAGTGTCACACAGCCCCGGCCACAGTGAAATTGGAGGGGGTCCTGGCCAGAGGGAAAGGGCGGCTGCTGCTGGATGCCACCAGTGCCCTCACCCCACACCTAGAACCATAGGCACAGGATGAGGCTGGTTGCACAGGTGCGGGGAGGGGCCAAGGAGG
Source organism: Dolichotis patagonum (assembly GCA_004027295.1). Taxonomy (NCBI): domain Eukaryota; kingdom Metazoa; phylum Chordata; class Mammalia; order Rodentia; family Caviidae; genus Dolichotis; species Dolichotis patagonum. Next base: position 56,106 of record PVJX010002222.1, on the reverse strand, counting down.
GGAAGAGAACTTGGGTCACACCGTGAGGTGGTGCCGAGGCTCTAGCATGGTGCCCTGTGGGAAGCGGAACATGCGCACTGGGCAGTCGTGCACCCGCTGTTGCAAAACCAAGCCACCCAGGTCGGCGGCATCCTGCGAGGAGCGGTTGAGGATGCGCACAAACTTCTCCCGTTGGCTCACAGCCACTATCTGCAGGCTGCCACTGATCTGGCTGAGACGGGAGGGGACTGTGTGTTTGTGGGCTCCCCCGGTGCCTGCCCACCCACCCACCGTGCTGCCTCCATCCCACTGAGCCACCCCTCACCTCTCTGTGTGCCCAGTGCTCAGGTAGCAAAAGTCTGCAGTGGGCTTCAGCAAGGTCTGGCTGAACAGGTGGGAATCGAATTTCCGGAGATCTAGGGAAGGTAGCCCTTTAAGGAAGGGGGTCAGCTATCTAGCATCTAAAGGGATATCTCCTGGGAGACCAGAATAGGGTTGCTGGGAGGGAAGGGGGAGGACCTTTGGGGTGGAAGGACCTGATTTAGGGCTCTGGGTGGAGATGGAGTGATGAGGAGGCCCCCACCTTCAGAGTCTCCACTGAATCTCTTTGCCTGCACTGCAGTCTGCTCGTAGGAGGCTGTGTCTGCTGCCGGTGGTGGGTGCCCTATCACCCTCTGCACTCGGGGATGCAGAACCAGCTGGCAGCTGCTGGAGTCTGAGTCAGCACCCCCCAAGCTGCTGGTGCCTGCGCAGGGCAGAGTGCTCCATTCCAGGCTCTTGTGCTGCCTCTCCACAAGCTTGCGAGGGGAGTCTGAACCTGGCGAGTCCAGCCCTAAGGGCAGCTGGTGCTGCCTGAGACCATGATCTGCTCACTGACTGCCCTGGCTCCCAGGCCCAGCCCTGTGCAGCTGTGTTCCCACATACCCAGGACACAGATCCCACTGCTAGCAGGGCTGATGGCCCAAAAGTCCCTTCCCATCCTCCTCACCATTCTACAGATCGGAGCTGTGGATGGAGGAGTTTTGTGACTCCTCTAGGGACACGGAAGGGTAGAAATGGGCCCCAGTCCACTTCTGCCAAAGCAAGCCCTCTACCCCCAACCTGTGCCGGGATTCCTCCTGCCCAGAACAGTTACTTTCGCTCTGAGCTGGAATGGATGCTGGAGAGGAGGTTGGGGTACCGGTGAGCAATGCTGTTCCAATCTACATCCTCCAATCGGAAGCCCTGGACAGAAAGCAATAGGCACACACTGAGAACCTGAAGAACCCAGAGACTCAATCAGGTGGGGTAGAGACTTAGCTCACCTCCCCAGCAGTGGGCTCCTGATTGTCCTCCGAGTCCCCAGATTCCCTTAGAGTCTCTGCAGTGATCACCTACAGGAAGGGTCCACAGACCAGTGGGCAGGCACTGGTGGGAAGGCACCACTGCTGTCCACACCTCCTCCTGACCTTACCAACAATTTGTGTCAGGTGGATGGGGCAGTGGGGCCAGAAGATTCCTGGGCTGGCTAGGAGCCCGAAGAGACACCTGCTTGGATGAAGGCTGATGGCTGCCTTGGAGGCCCAGGGAGGGTTGGGGAGAAATGCAAAGGAGGAAGAGGGTAGTGGGCCAGAGGATGGGGCTCACCTCCACACTGCCAGTCTGTGACCGCAGGATGCGGCCCACCCAGGAGGACTGGGCCAGATGCAAGAGGCAGGACTTCTGATAGGCCTGCAGCTCAGCCTCTAGCTGCTGCAGCTTGTCTGTGGTCTGTGCCAGCTGTGCCTCCAAGCACTCCCTCTCCTGGGCAGGAGTAGCAGGGAGTAAGGGGCACACACCCACCCACCCCCTGTTGGGGCCTGCTCAGCTCCCATCCTACACCCTCACCAGCTGGGCTTGTTCCTTCTGTGCTCTCAGCTCCAGAGTCAGCTTCTGGACCTGGTTCTGCAGGAATGTGTCCTGGCTATGAGAGCTCCTGGGAGGTGGAACAATCTTAGTTGTCCCCACCTCTGGGTCAGCAGCAAAGGAGGGGCCCACTGCCGTCATATACTGTGGTACAGTGCAGCAGCAGTGCATCAGACCCAGCAAGTCTGGGCAGGGGTCAGCATGCCCACTTAGGGTTGGTTTCCAGCTAGGAAACTAATTCAGGGTTAGGGTGGAATATTGGGGCAGGTGAGGCCTAGAACTAGAGACCAAGGTCAGGGTGAGGGCTGGTCCAACTGTCAGGGCAAGACAGGATCTGAGTTAGGCTGACCTCTCAGGTGGGAGTCCTGCCACTTCCTGCAGGATGTGCTGGTGCCGGGCATGTTGGCCATGCCGGATGGTCCACCTCAGAGCCTGGATCTCCAGTTCTCGCTGCTCCCACAGCAGCCGTAGGGTACAAGGGTCCAGGGTTTCAGGGGCCAACCTAAAGGGCCAGCACCCCCACTGCACCATCAGACCTGGCCTTCTGGATGACCCAGCCCAGGGAGCTGGCTGCCCACCCTCCTAGTCTTACTGTGTGCTGATGGAGCCTGCCCCCCTAGAAGGGGGCCTGGTATTGCAGGAGCACAAGGAAGCCATGGTGTCTGTAGGTATGGTGGTTGGAGGCCCTAAGTCATTGCCAACTGGCTTTCTTCCTGCCAGGGCCAGGGCCACTTGCTCCTCTTCAGACTCCTGGCCAGGCTCAGGGGCCATGCTAGAAGTTGGTGGGGAGTTGGGAGGGGCAGCAGGGCTGTGTCTGCCCTGTGACCCAGATGCCATTGGGTTCTCCTTCTGTATCGGGACTAGGCAGCACAGCCAGGTCACAGGGGGTCCCTCCCCAAGAAGGCCCAAGGAGATGGCCAGGACATGGGGCTGCCAGCCACACAGGTGTCCCCAGTGTGCTCACTTCCCCTGTGGTCTTCTTTATGTCTTCTGTCCTCAGCCTAGATGAAGATCAGAGGTTCTGCCCCTGTGCCTTTGACCTTTATTTGCGTCCTCCCCAGCCAGGGCCTCATCCCCCAGCTCACCTGAGGCCTAAGCTCTTAGCAGGCCTGATGAGGGAAGGGTTCTATACTGTTGCCCTGGCTACAGACACCCAGGAAGGGAGGGGCCGTTTATTACCAGCAACCTCCAGGGAGACCCCAGTCCATGAGCAGAGATGCCAGTGGCTGGGGCACTGCCCAGCTAAGCTGAGCCAGCCAGGGATCACACAGGCTCCAGTAGCCCTGGGCTAGCCATGGTGATCAGTGGGCATTTGGGGCATTAGTGCCCTGTGGGGTGCCCAGGGTGGGTGCAGGTGTGTCCCAAGGTAGCAGGAAATGGGCTTCTGAGCTGAGTTGGGGGAACTGAAAATGGTGACGAGAAGCAGGAGTGGTGTTGAACCCCACATGCGGAGGTCCAGTCTCAGACCTCAGTGGCTGACATTCAAACCTCTCCAACCCATCTCCACAGCCTCTGGGGATCTCGAGAGCCCTGGAGACATTCAATCCCTCTGCCCATAACGGTGTGGAGCACCCCAGCCTGTGCCACCTGTCCCGATCACTTACATCTTCCACCTTTGTGCTTGAGCGGGCAGGGACCCCTAACTACTTCAAGCTCTCCAGGCGGGCTTGAGTTTCTCCATTTGGACAGCAGGGGAGATGGCAGAGGGGCTCCAACCCATTTGTCAGTCTAAGGCCTGGGCGCACAGCTCAGGAGGGCGCCTCAGACAAAGAAAGAGCCTGGGGCTTTGTCCCTGCAGCCTTGGGGCGCCCCCTCCCCCACCAGGGCTCCAGCGCCCAGCAGTTTCAGCCCAGGAACTCTGTGGGTCCTCACGGCTCCACCTCCCCGCAGAGAGCTCACTGTTGCCCAAACCCGCGTCTCTCGGCCGCCAGCTCTAAGGGAACAGGGTCAGAGGCGCCCAGCCCCTGCGAGGGCGTGGGAGAGGCCGGGAAGGAGAGGCTCCGGCACTGCCGCCCAGTGGACGCACGCCAGGGCTGTGGGATCGGGCCCGGCGCGCCTTCTCTGGTCCAGGACCCTTCACACTGGCAGGCTGCAGAGAAAGTTGGGAGCGGGGCGGAGCACCTGCAGCGGCTAGCAGCTCCGGGACCACGGCAGCGGACGCCTTTGCGTCCTGTTTCGGGCGGTGCGCCGCCTTCTCAGGTCCCGCCCTCAGCCTAAGCCCCGCCCACACCTGGGCGCTACGGGGAGAGGGAGAAGCAAGCCAATGGGGCGGGGCGGAAGGAGACAGCCAATGGGCGTGGTTGTGGGGCGGGAAGCCCGAGCCATAGGGCTAATTGGGGTGATCTGGGGCGGGGCCTGCGGGCCGCGGGCCAATGAAGCTCCAGAGCTGGGGTGCGCCAAGCGCTAGAGCGGCAGGTTGTCTGGGCGCCTGAGCGCCCAGGGCTGGAAACCCGCGACTGTCCAGGTGAGTGAGCGGGGCTCATGGGCTGGACAGGACGCCGGCTCCCGCGGAGGGAAGAGTCTTCCGTGGGGCTGGACGGGCGAGCTGTGTGCACCTGCACCCGCCCACCGCGGAGTGGGGACCCGGGGTCCCTCACGGCCGGGGGTCTGGGCACGGCGCTGACTTCCGGGGCTAGCGCACTCCCTAGGCGGGAGGAGCTTCCAGCTAGGCTGGGGGCTGCCTGCCTGCTCAGCAGGGCGCCAGGCCTGGGGTTCATAGGTATGAAGATCGTGTCTGGATCGTGAGGCGGCTTCTCTGGGGCCAGAGAAGGTCCCTTCCTGGGGGGTTCCCATGGCTGCGGACGAAGTAATTTGTGGGAGCGCCCTTGGGCGCTTGGGATGCCGCCTGTGGGAGGAAGCAGTGCCCTTTGAGCCAGGTGGCGCAGGAGCTGGCGAGTGGACAGGAAATCCTGGACCTGGTTAATGATTCGCCTCGTTCTGAAGTGGGGGCAGGTGAAGTGGGGGAAGCCAAGGCCAAACTAGTTCCCTGGCCACCCCAGGAATGCGTGGCCTCCGGGTAGGGCTGGGCACTGGAGACCAGGGCCAGTCTCTGAGAGGCTGAAACTCTGAACCAGTCGTGTCGCTGGGCAGGGGTACCAGGGGAGGGCCAGGCAAGAACGCAACCTGTGGCCTGTCTCCACCCTACAGGACCGGGATGGTTTTGGGGCTGCCCACCATGGAGCTGAAGGTATGGGTGGATGGCATTCAGCGGGTAGTCTGTGGGGTCTCAGAGCAGACCACTTGCCAGGAAGTGGTCATTGCATTAGCCCAAGCCATAGGTAAGTCCACTGGTTGCCAATGAGCCTAACAGGTGAGGTGGGGGTGGGGTCGCCCCATTTTCCAGTTGACCTCTTCCTCTTCCTCCAGGCCAGACAGGTCGCTTTGTGCTTGTGCAGCGTCTTAAGGAGAAGGAACGTCAGCTGTTGCCACAAGAGTGTCCAGTAGGTGCCCAGGCCACCTGCGGACAATTTGCCAATGACATTCAGTTTGTCCTGAGGCGGACGGGCCCCAGCCTGACTGGAAGGCCCTCCTCTGACAGCTGTCCACCCCCAGAACGATGCCCAGTTCGTAGCAGCCTACCTCCCAAACCACGGGTAGCACCGGGCTGGGAGTCCCACAGAGCACTGACCTTTAGCCTGGGGTGTCCCAGGCTGGCCCCTAACCACTCATCTTCTGAGCCTCCAGCCCCTGTGGTACCTAGCCTAGGCTGCATGGAAGACCTACAGGGCATGGAGCTCAGGGTGCAGAGGAATGCAGAGGAGCTGGACCACGAGGTCTTCTGGGAGCAGGAGCTAAGGTGGGAAGAAGCCAGGGAGCGAGAGGGGCAGGCACGTCTGCAGGCACTGAGCGCAGCCACTGCAGAGCATGCTGCCCAGCTGCAGGCTCTAGATGCACAGGCCCGTGCCCTGGAGGCTGAGTTGCTGCTGGCTGCTGAGGCTCCTGGGCCCCCCTCTGCCACATTGTCTGCCACTGAGCGCCTACGCCAAGACCTGGCTGTCCAGGAGCGGCAGAGCGTGGAGGTGCAGGGCAGCCTGGCCCTGGTGAGCCAGGCTTTGGAGGCAGCCGAGCGTGCACTGCAGGTGAGCCCAGGAGACTCCAGCCCATGCCACCTCCCCAACCTGAATAGCTGGGATTTGGGGTCTGACACAGGATCAGACTAGAGAGGTCATGAAGGCCACAATGCTGGTGGCTTTGCTCCTGAGGGTTGTGTGTGTCCCAGGCTCAGGCACAAGAGCTGGAAGAATTGAACCGGGAGTTGCGTCAGTGCAACCTGCAGCAGTTCATCCAGCAGACGGGAGCTGCACTACCGCCACCCCCACAGCCAGACAGAGCCTCCCCTGGCACACAGGTTAGAGAAGTTCTGGGAAAGGTGGGAGGGTGGGGGCCCAGCTACCTGATTGACCTTCACTCTTCACAGGACCTTCTGTATTCAGCTGGAGAAGACCCCTTACAGGGAGCCCCCCAGACCCCAGTCCCAGTGCCCACTGTGAGCCTGGAGGGTAGGTCTATTCCCCACCCTGTGGCAAGGGCCCTCCCCAGCTCAGCCTCCTCAGCCTGTGTCTTCCCCACAGTTGCTATCATGAGGCAGAGCTCCTGGAGGTAGCAGCTCCTGTCCTAGACCAGTGCTGTGGAAGTGCCATGGAACATAGATGAGCCAGGACAGTCAGACAAAGCGCAAGGACAACAGGAGCCTGATCAGAGATGCCTTTCTCAGCAGGGGGAGGCTCTGGTGCCTGAAGTTTGTGCTTCAGGAGGCTGGGAGGGGGGGGTGTGTGCCCTAATCCTTGCCAAGTCTGACAAGACCCCTGGAGAAGTGGAGGATATAGCTCAGAATTCACCAGGCCCCAGAGACCACTACTGCTATTGGGGATGGAAAGTGCGTGGACAGTGGACTCAGCTTACGGGTGTGTGTGCTGCCTCCCCTACTATGAACCTCAATAAACTTGCCCATAGTGCCTTGACTCTGCAAGATTCATGTGGGGGCGACTTGAGGGACTGTTACATGGTAGGATCCAAGGCTGGTTTGCTTTCTTGCCTCTGGGCAGTTTTTTGTTTTTGTTGTTGTTTTTGAGTCTCTCTGGAGTTCCCTACTTACTGGCTCTGTCCTGACCTGGGCTTCTATGGACCTTTCTCCTACCTGGCTTCCCCTCACTCGCCTATTCCTGACCAGCTGCAGGAACCCAGGATGCCAAGACAAGCCAGACCCGCCCATCAGGTTTACTGTCTCCCAGAGAACTCACAGGGGCGGGTCCTGGACTCCTCAGTCAGATTCAAGGAGCTTACCCTACAAGAACCTGGCTATCTCTGGGGGAAGAGTGGGCATGGTGTGAAGAGGGGCTGTTTCTCACAGGGTGGATTCCAGGGCTGGCCATGGCCTCTCCCAGGGCCCAGATCCTCAGACTGCATGATCCCAACTCTGAGGGCTAGGGCTGGAGATCTTGGTGATAAGCAGAATATGGGGCCCTATATAGCCATGGGTAATACTGGTGGATGGGATGGGGTCACCCTAGACCAGTCGTGGTGATAATGCGTGCTACAGCAGGCTGTTTATTGTTGAAAGCTCTAAAAAGTTCACAGTCACTGGCCTAGATCAGGGGGTCCTTCAGCTGGATTCAAGGAAAGGGCATATTTGGGATGGACTCCTGAGCTAGAGTCCCCTGAGGGTTCTGAGCTGGGTCTGGTATGCACCACTTCCTCTGGGGTAGGTAGCAAGGGAAATTGAAGTCCTGAGCAGAAATAACAAGAAAGACACCTGTGGGTGCTAGGGAGGGCTCCCCTAGCCTTTGAGGAGCCCACTGCTATTTGCAGCAAGCAGGACTGCATATTTTCTGTCTGAGGTGGGGAGCTGGGAATCCTGGAGGCTTCCAAACTGATGTTCAAAGCCCGAATGCCCTGCTGGCTACTCCTACCTGCATCCTTGCCCCCAAGCCTGCTGCAGCCTAGACTCATGACTCCAGACTGGTGAGCTGGGCACAAACACTTGAAGAATGGAGCCTCAAGTGCAAAGGCTAGCTGGGGTCCACCCTAGATGGGAGGGCTGCGACCTAGGGGTTTGGTCCCTTCATCCACTCACTGTATTCCCTGTCCACACTCAGAACAACTGGATACATCTCTGGATATTACTCCTAACCCAGCTAAGGGGTAAGTCAGCAGAGGCCATGGTTGGTGCCAAGGCCAGAAACCTTATCATGGAGGGGGCCAGGGGCCCTTGACCATGTACTCCAGGATCTGAGCTCCTATGTTCCCATGCCAGCACACACCACACACTGCCTATCTTCTTCTGAGGGACACCTGTTTGTTCTGAATCTACTGTGCAGGCCCTGTCAGACTCCTGGCCCTGAAAAAGCTTCCCACTGGCACTGTGCTCAAGTGGGGGTGGGGTAGAGCTCTTCACTGACACAGTTGTTCCAGGTAGAAGAGCCTCATGCCCCCCAAAAAGTTGCCAGAGTGCTTTGGGTCACGAAGCAAGCAAAACTTGCAGTTGCCGCAGTTTACTTTTGAGTTTTAAATTTTACTTTGAAGACAACAGTGTGAGCTATGTGAAGTGTGGAGATGCTGAGATCCCAGTCCTCCAAAGGTCAGGTCACCTTCCTGGCAAGGCTATGATGGGATCCTGCAGGTGTTGGTGTGGGGCAGTCACTGCCACCCTCCCCAGGCAGTCCAGCTGGATGATGAGGCCAGGCTGTGCTGTGGACAGTGCTCTCACAGTTGCCACTCATGCCCAGCACTTAAGTGAGGACCCCAGTTCACTGAGGGCCATCCACAGAAAGTGGCTACAGAGAGTAGTTCTCCTGGTTCTCAGCCCCAAGGCCACATGGTCTCCTTTCACCTGCAGAACATGACCGAGGACTACTGTGATAACAGCACAGAGTCCCTCTGGAGTGCTTGTCCTCTCTATAGAGACCTGGCCCTGCCCCTGAGGGGCCACGGCGGGTGTTTCAGCCTCCTATGAGCTGCTCTAGGCACACTCCTGATCCACATTTCCATGGTAGACTTCTGTGTGTGGCCTTTCTTGGACCCCACCAACAGGCCCACTTCCTTAAGAGGACTGCCTATAAAAAGTAGAAATGACAAAGAGAAAGCAGCAGCTGTCCTAGAGGTGGCCCTCAGGAGGCGGGTCTTATTTTTTGGCAGATCACAACACCCTACTTGCCCCAGGCTTCCCTGGGATGGGTCACCTGCCATAGGCAGTCCTAAGGGCTCTGCACAGCCTGGCACCTTGGAGCACACAATAAGAAATTTCCCGGGACTGGGGATTTAGCTCAGCAGCATAAGCGCCTGCCTTGCAAGTGCGTAGTCATGAGTTCAATCCTCGGTACCGACGAAAAAAAAAAAAAAAAAAGAAATTTCCCTCCAAAAGGGTACCTGGCCCAGCTTCAGTCCTCCCACGTGGAGGGTGGAGGATCTCCGAGTGTCCCTCACCCGGGCTCCAACAGGCCTCCCATGGGACAGCCCCCTCCCGGGCCTGCGCGGCCCCCTCCACTCTGTGTGGCCACCTGCCTGCCCACCAGACCAGGGCCACTGAGGGGCCAAGGGCTCGCGCTGCCCAGGGACAGATCAGCCGCTGTCACACGCACAGTGGGTCGGGAGCAGCGCAGTGTGCGGTGGGCAGTGGCTGCCCTGAGCCTGGAGGGGCGGCCCGGCGGGCGGGCGGACGGAGAAGGGGCTGCCCCCCGCCCTGTCCCCTCCAACTTTGGTGTCCAAGCCACGTCGTCCTTGCCCACCCCCCCTTCCACAGCCCCCGGCGGAGGGCGTTTTCGCAAGTGCGCCCCGCCCGCCAGCCTGGGACCCCTGGGCGTCACCTGCGACCCCGGCGCGGGGCCATCGCGGGTTCTCGACCAACTTCAGCTGCAACCTCGGCCACCCGGGCGCCCCCGGCGGGCCCAATGTGGGCCCCGAAGCTCCGCCCCGTATGCAAACAACTCGGACGGCAACCAATGGTGCGCCGAGCAGGGCCCGCCCTGCCGCCCCGCAGCCAGTGGGCAAGGTGGGGGGGTGGGCGACGCACCCCGCCCACTGCCGCGCGGCCCTTCGCGGGCTCTGCTGGCGCGTTCCTTTCTGCACGTCGGCCTGGGGAGGGGCCACCACCTGCCGGGCGGGGCTTGCGGAGCGCCAGCCTTGGCGGCGACCCCCGCAGCCAAGCAGTGGTACGGCCCGGCCACCCCGCGCGGTGGTACAGTCCGCCACCCCAGCAGGCCGGATTGCGTCCTCCCTGCCCTACGCCGCGCGCGGCCACATGTAGCCAGGCCACATGTAACCCAGAGTTCGCGCGTGGCTCACATGCATGTGCCCGCTGCCCTCCCAGCCGAGGCTCCCGGGGTCGGCGCCGGTCACCTCCGAAGCCGGAGCCTGGGCGCAGGGCGTCGAGTCTCGCTGCGCCGCGCCGCTCTGGGCTCGTTCTTGTCGCGCAGAAGCACCGGCGGGGCACTGGAAACACCGACTCTGGGAAGCAGACTGTCAGCTTCCTCAGCTAGTGGTGGCCAGAACCACAGACAGCGGTCCGACTCCCGGGCTCTCTGGCCCTGGTGGCCCTCAGCGAGGGGTGTCGGCCCCTGAGCGGCAGGGGCAGGAGGGTACCTGCACTCCTTAATTATAAGTCCTCATACTTCTTTGTTCTTCCCTCACACTAACAAGACCCCCTTCCCCGCTCCCCGAGGCACCTCACTCTGCTCCAGGCACCTCCAGAGAGCCCATCTTCCCCAACAGTATCCTAGCCACCTCAGCCTCAGACACTGTCCTTGGCTGTGCTCCCTGGGCTGTGTTCCTAAACCTTGTCATCCCCATCCCTTATCCCGCGGTCTCCCTGTGTCCAGCATCCACATAGGTCAGGCTGGAGCCTGCCAGATACCCCAAACAGCCAAGCAGCTGAGTTCTAGGGGCCCAAGAAGACATGTGACCTCAGGAACATCGATCCCAGGGACAAAAGCCAAGTGCAGGTGGTGTGCTGCACGGTCATCTGCAGGTGGGGAAGAAGCATGGAGAAGGCAGGAGCCATCTCAGGCCCACTGGCTATGAGAGCACAAGGGCTCAACAAGGTCTGGGACATGTGTGTCACTGGGGATTGTGACATGTGTCACCAGGCCTTATTTATATATTTATTTATGGTGTTTTTTTCCCAATCAGAATTTATTGGTACATTTTAGATACATATAATGGTCACATTCATCATTGAGAATTTTTTTTTCATCATTGAGAATTTGTATTTGGTGTTTTTGTCTTGTTTTTTGAGACAAGGTCGCTTATGCAGTTCAGGCTTGCCTTTAACTTACTATATAATTCATACTGGCCTCAAACTCCCAGCAGTCCTCCTGCCTCAGCCTCCAGAGTACTGGGATTATAGGGATGTGCCACCATTCCTGGCCCTAGCCCTTTCTAAAATTTTTTAATTGACACAGGGTCTTGCTAAGTCACTAAATTGCCCAAGCTCAGCTCAAACTTGCAGTCCTCCTGCCTCAGCCTCCCAGAGAGCTAGAATTACAAGCATGCACCACCAGGCCCAGCTGTTATGGGTCTTGAAGGAACCCCTTGAGATTGTTGGGATTCTGGAGAAGGCCCACACCTTGAGGTCAAAGCACAGGCTCAGTGGAAAGAAGTCAAGGACCAGCAGACAGGAGAGGCTGAGCTCCTGCTTTCTCTGCTGGTATTACCCTCACCTGTTCCCTGAGTCCTCACAAAGCACCTCTTCTCATCCTCTGGAGGAGGCTAAATGTCACCTCCCAAAGATATATCCATATTCTAAGATCTAGGATCTGTGAATGTGACCTCATTGGGAAAAAAGTGTCTTTGCAGATGATTTTGTGAAAGATCTCATAGAATTGTCCTGAGTGAGCTGGGTAGGTTTACTTTCAATAACAGTGTCCTTATAAGTGACAAAAGAGAGACAAACACAGAGGAAGACCATGAGAAAACAGAGGCAGACATCAGGGTGCTGTGGCTGAAAGCGAAGGAATACTTGGCATTCTCCTTAGGGACTCCGGGAGTATGGCCCTGCCAGCCTTGAGATCAGACTTCTGGCCTCTAGGACTACGTGAGAACAAGTTTCTGTTTTAAGTTTTGTGGTCAAAGGACACATACTGTACCTGACTACCCTAGTCTAAGAAATCAGTTTGGCTGACTGTCTCCTTCTTTAGCTGTGATATTCTACTGGCCTGTTCTGACACTGCTCACCTCTTCTCCTACCCATGCTTCAGCCTCTTTCTTCCATCATCCACTTGGCTCCAGGTTCCCTGCCATTGGGATGGGGGACAGGAAACTATGTGCGGGTGGAAGGGCAGGGTAGGGGCAGCTGTACCTGTAGTGCATGCCAGGCACACACCACATCTGTGCATGTCTGTGCCTGCTTGAGGCAGGAGCAGCACATGCCATCACCAGGGCCTCCAGGTGCAGTGCAGGGCTGTGTTAGTGGGAGGCATATATACGTGTGTGCGTCCTCTAACAGTCCCCATGAGGAAGCTGTGGGGGTGGGTGGGTCAGCCCAGTCACGTCAGCCATAGGCTGTTGGATCGCCTCCTCCTCAGGAACCCCCTCATGTGCCAGCCCGTGCCCCTGTATCTAACAGTCCTCAGCAGGCAAGAATATGTGCTTCTGCCAAGCTCCAAGCAGAGAAGAGGGACAGGTATCTGGTGCAGGTCAGGGGGTAGCATCCTATCCCTTTACCACCACTGGACCCCACAGGATGCTCTCCCTGTGCTCACCCATTCAGTCCTCACCATGACCCAAGAGACAGGTTAACATCTGACTTTGCAGCCAAGGACACGGTGCCCAGAGAGGGCAAGGAACTCTTCCAGGTCATACGACTGTCACTCAAGGTGCCTGGGTGATGCCAGAGCCACTCACGTCATTCAGATCCTGCTGTCCAGCTCATGGAGGGGAGGGGACATGTTCCAGAGTCCCCTTGTCTGGGACTACCCTTTCTTCCGGATGTTTCTCTTATAACAAGCAGAACAGCACTCTGAACTGACTTGTTCTCTGGTTCCCCACTTCCCTTCCCTTTCCAAGAAAATGATATGGCTGCCCCAGTGCCTACTCAGGCTTCCCATTCTCTCTACACTCCCCCGGACCAGTGTTGCTGTCCAGGGCCCCAGCAGACCCCACCTTACTCTCCTGGTAGATGCAGTTGCTTCCTTTGGCTTCCAACAGCAACTCTCCTGTTCTCCTGTGCCTGTTCTTTTCGAGTCCCCCTCTGTGGCCTGCTTCAGTTCCTTTTGGTCTCCTTTGAAGATTCCAGACCTCTTCACCTTTGAGGTCTAGGATTCAGGAGTGGGTCCTGCCCCTGTCCCTGAAAATCTCCGTCTAGCCTGTCCAGTCCCTGGGTCTCCCACACACAGCCATTCCCTCATTTCCCCATTCTCAGACCTTTCTGTCCTGTATCTTCCCTGTCACTCCATTCAACCACCCATCATGTCCTGCCAGCTGTCTCCCACATCTACCTTGCAAGCCACAGTGCTCCCCTGGCCTGGCTGCTGTGCACACAAGGGATCTGGTGCACCAGCACTATATGCTGCCCAGTGCTCAGACTCCTGACCCTAACCCACTTACTTTTTGTTTGTATCGGTGCTGGGGTGGAACCTAAGGCCTTGCCTATGCCAGCAAACAAACCACTGACCTGCAGCCCCAGCCCAGCCTGTCTTTTTGTTGAAGCAAGGATTGCCTTCTCCCCTGCCACCCTGATTATGTTTTGTTTGTATTTTTGTTTTTTGAGACAGGGTCTTGGGGCCAGGGATATAGCTCAGCAGCACAGTGCCTGCTTGGCAAGCGTGAAGTCATGAGAGTTTGATTTCCGGTATCAAAAAGAAAAAAAAAAAAAGGCTTCAGAGACAGGGTCTTGCTATTCGTTTAGGCTGGCCTCGAACTAAGAAAGATCCTCCAGTGTACTGGGATTATAGGCGTGAACCACCATTCCTGGCCCACACTGTTGAAATTCTATTCTATTCTATTTATTTTCGGTACTGGGAATTGAACTCAAAGACTTCACACTTGCCAGGCAGGCACAGTGCTGCTGATCTGTATTCCTGAGCTCTAAAAATATTTTTAAACACAGAGTCTATTGTAGCTCAAGTTGGTCTTAATATATACATCTGGCTGGCCTGGCACTCGCGTTGATCTTTCTGTCTCACCTCCCGAGTGCAAGTGCTGTGATTACAGGTAGCTGAGGTCTCCACGGTGTTCACGGCATTGTTCCTTTATCTCTGCGCTAGGCTGAAAAGACTGGGACTCAGGCTCGTTCTGCCGCGCCCCACCCCTCAAAGGGCCTGCACACAATGTCCATCCTGGCTCTATGCATGTTCCTTGCAGGAAACGCTGAAACAAAGCTGCCTGCGGGGGAAACGACTCGGCACACGCTACGAGTACACCCGTCGTGGAATGGGCGCGCTGACCTGGAAAGCTTGGCTCTGGCGCAACAAGAGGGCGGGTCGAGCGGGCGGGCTCGAGCCGAGCTTCCTCTGCTTCAGGCTGCTCCAGTTTGCTCTAGGTGGTGGGCGGGTTTAGGGCTGCACCACCTGCTCGGGCGGGGGTGCATGCTGGGCCAGCACAGTGGCTAGGAGTTAGAAGAAATTCTTCCTAAAACACTGGTATCCCCGGGCAGAAGCCCTGCATTTTCCAGTGTTTTCGAGGTGGAAAGGTCGTTTCTCAACCCCGGCCATGGGTTCCTCCCCGCCGTGGTCGGAGTGGTTTGCGCTAACGGGCGGGGCAGAGGAAAGGGACCCGGAAAGGGACCCGAGCATTTCCGGGTCGGGGAGCGCGAGGCAAGGCGACGGTGGCGGCAGAGGTGGCGGCGGTAAGGCCTAGTCGCAGTGTCGCTCGGGTGGCCGCTGGAGCACCTGACGCTTCCGGGGGGCAAGAAGTTTCCGGGTACGTAGAGGGCACGGGTCCCCAACGCTGCAGCCTTCGGACTGCCTGCGGGCCCCTCGCGCTTTGTCTGGAGGTACGGCGGGTGCGGCCTGCGCTGCGTGGAGACCGAGGCGGGCCGCAGGCCGCGCCCCTGATCCCAGCTCCTGGTTCCCTCTCCTGGCCGCTACTCCTGCAGACATCGGAGCTGGAGGAGCGGCGCGGCTTTTCTGTCTCGAGCTTGGCGTCCGCGCGGCGCTCTGAGCGGAGGGCGCGTCAGTGTCCCCGACATCGGCGCCAGAGAGGTCGAGAAGCTCTCTTGGGCCGCCGGGCGGCGGCGAAGTGGGGAGGTGCCCCCCCCGCCGCCCGTCCTCTGTGGTCCTCTCCAGGGAGGCCGTGCCACAGCGTCAGTATGAACTCCGCGTTTTTGCAGCACAGAACATTCAACTGTCCGGTGAACCACGATGTGGCCAGGCCAGGTTTCATGCCGAGGCGGACCCCGCTGTGTGACCACTAAGCACCCACACTTTTCAGTGCCCGGCTTTTCCCAGTGGAGAAGGCGTAGCTTTCTCAGCAGCACTGTGGCTTGGTGTCAAGGCCAGGAGAGTGGGAACCTTGGTGAACCATGGTGTTGACTTCATATCTGTTTACAATTGTGAGGTCTGTCTCGTAGGGCAGATGAAGAATGGAGAAGCTGGACTCCACTGCAGGCTTGTTCTGTGCTTTGAGGGCCCCCAACAACATTCAGTTGTTACACCCCTGAGGCCCTTGAGTTTCCTTGCAAGTACATTGATTGCCCTGAATTTCTTGGGTTTTTTGTTTTGTTTTGCTTTGCTTTTTTTTTTGGACCAGGGATCGAACTCATGACTTCACGCTTGGAAGGCAGGCGCTATGCCACTGAGCTAAATGCCTGGCCCCTTGCTTTTGTTTTTTAAGACAGGATCTTATCATGTAGTTAAGACTGGCCTTGAATTCTCTATGTGGCCCACGCTGGCTTCAAACACAACGACCCTCCTATCTCAGCCTCCTGAATGTTGGGATTACAGGTGTACACCAAGCTTGACTTTCCTAGAATTTGAAGAGTTAAATAGCTTTTCTGGTTTTCTTTCTTTTCTTCCTTAATTTCTGAAAACCTGGAGGCTGAACAGGGGAACTGTCACACACACCCACACCGCCTCATCTTGAGTTTTCCGTGCCCAGAGCAGCCAGCAGCAGGAAGGGCTGGGTGCTGCTGCAAGAAGGGCTGCTTGGCTGGGGTGCAGAGATCAGAGGATCAGGAGGATACCCAACCTGTGGCTCCTATTGAGACCACGAAGTTCTAGACTAAGGGTCCTGGAGAGTTAAAGGAGGCAGGGAATGCCAGGTTGTGGTCTCATTCCTGCTGCTGCCCTGGAAGTACCTCTGGCGGCTGGCTAGTAGTTTCTTCTTCCTCCCTGGCCAGTTGCTGCTGTGGTTGTGTTATATGATAGTTCTGGGAGGGGAGTGGTTCAGTCTAATTTTCATTGTTGTGGTGGGGCAGTGTGGGGTCTTTACCTGTGGTGTACAGGTACACAGGGCCCTTGGGATTCAACCCAGGGACAACCCTCAGCTGACATCTGCACTGAGTGCATTCCCTCTATGATCCTCCTTGGCAGTCTTCTGAGCAGGCCCTGTGCTGCCCCTTTTGTGGCCCTCTATCACAGTGTATCTGTCAAACCAAGGGAGGAGCCAGGGATTGTGTGTTCATATTTTGTGTGTTTGTGAAACATATCCTCATGGTTAGGATTTGTTCTTGGGTATCAGATCCCAAAACAGCTTTGCTGTTATCCATTAGGTATTCTTAGCAGTTACGTTTTTTTGGTTCTTAGTGGATTCCTGTGAGGGAATTCATGACGTTATTGTAATCTTAGAGCAGCAGATAGAGGAAAAGTTAGTGATAGGGTAAAAGTACTTTACAGTTTATTATTTCTGGATAGTAACAATGTCCTGCCATTGGCAGTTTTCTCAAGTTAATGTTCCCTCAGTATTCACAAGACATCAGCCAGAATCTGGGGGTCTGAAGTGCCTTGTCCCCTGGGGTGAGGCCATCCTGTCTTCTAGTTGGCCCTGGCCCCATCAGAGAATGGTGCTTTAGGGAGGTTGCCTGAACAGATTCCTGGATGAGTTCATCCAAAGAGGTGCTTCCCCCGCAGGCTATCTGAAAAGGAGGTGGCAGCATCAAGTCTATGGCCCTCGTGTAGATGAAGTGGGGTCAGATGGAACAGCATTTTGAGGCCATTGATGCAGATGGTCCATGTTGTCCTTAGAGTGGCCCACAGAGAGGCTCAACAGGGTTCCCCATGGACAAGCCAGAAGAAGCCCAGCCACATGACTGCCCCTTCTGTCCTCCAGCGTGGGTGTTATGGAGCTGCGCAGGCATGTGATGGACAGGGCCCCAGGAGCCTCAGCTGGGCCTCACAGGCTCCTGAGAGTGGTTAGCCTTGCCAAGAGTGACATGCCCAGGGGCAGGCCAGGCCTTTTAGTCTTAAGTTGAGAAACACTTCTCTGCTCAGCTCAGGATGAATTCTTTTCCTTTTTCTTTTGGTTTTTTGAGACAGGATCTCACTATATAGTTCAAACTGATCTTTATGTTATTTTACTTTTTGGAGGGGGACCAGGAATCAAACTCAGGACCTCATACTTGCCATCAAACTGATCTCGAACTCACTATATAGTCCAGTTTGGCTTCAAACTCATGGCAATTCTGCCTCAGCTTCTAGAGTTTTAGGATGACAGGTGTGTGCCACCATGCCTGTCAGGATGAGGTTGTTGTTTTTTGTTTTTTGCTTTTTGCTTTTTGTGGGGTTTTTTTGTCTTTTTGAGCAGGGTCTCACTATGCAGTTTAGGCTGGCCTTGGGCTCACTTTGTAGCCCAGGCTGGTTTCAAACTCGCAACAATCCTCCTACCTCAGGCTCCCAAGTGCTGAGATTACAGGAATGCACCACCACACTCAGCAGAATGAGTTCTTTTTGTTTCTGGAATGTGTTCCTCAGAAGCCTTGCACAAAAGCATCACTAGTTGTCAGGAGCTGGGGTCTGGCTTTGCGTGTGGATGTCTTCTCCTGTATGACTGGCATTGCACTGTGTATGTTGTCGCATAGCTTGACCCTCCTGTGCAGAACTGTTTGTGGCATTAGGGAGGTGATGTGGGAATGATGATCCTTTCAGGGGGTCTGCAGTTTGGTGCCATTTTGGAATTACCTAGCTCTGTTCTCTTTCAGGGTTGAACTCTAATGTGCAGCAATGGGTGATGACAACCTAGATGAGCTTGTGGCCCAAAACCCAGGTCCAGATGGATGCCCCCGAGTTGACCCTGCAGACCTAACCAGCAGTTCTGGTGAGCTACCCAGTGCTGGGAGAGGCCCCTGGAGGAGCAAGGGCACCTTGTGTTTTTTGCAGGCCACTGGCCACCCTTGAAAGATAGTCTGCATGTCAATTTTTACCTTTCAGTGTTTTAAAAAAATTGTTCTTTGGTTTTATTTATTTGTTTATTTATTTATTTATTTTGTCTTTTTGAGACAGGGCCTCGCTATGTGATTCAGGCTGGCCTTGAGCTCATTTTGTAACCCAGGCTGGTATCAAACTTGCACCGATCCTTCTACCTCAGCCTCCCGAGTGCTGGGATTATAGGAATGTACCACCACACCCGCCTACTCTTTGACTTTAATTAATAGAAGTATAGTGCATTCATTCCTTTTGCCTTTTTGTTTATTTTTGTTATGTTGAGATGAGGTCTTGCTGTGTTGTCTGTAAAGGCCTTACGGTCCCGAATTCAAGCAGTCTTGCCCCCTCTGTCTCCCAGGAAGCCAAGGCTGTAGGTATCTGCCACTCTGCATAGGTTTTTGTCACTATTTTTAATGCGGGTGACACAAATGCAGATTTAAAGCCATCCCCTTTTCCCTTCAGCCCCTCCCCACCAGCCCTGGGCAGTGTGGTAACCCCTGGCAGGGGCCTTAGCTGTGATACTATTCCTGAAGCCTGTGCGTTTATCACTGGTGATTTAGAAGAGAGCAGCGATGGTCAAAGTGGGGACTCTGAGGAAGACACAGGCAGTGAGCATGGAGAGGAGACAGATGAAGAGAATGAGGAGAGGTCATCTGAGGAGGAAGACCCAGAAGTCAGATCTGGTAAGATTTCTGGACTAGCGTGTGGCTGTGTTGATTGTTCACAGCCACCTGATTGTGCTGTGACGAGAGCCCTCTGCATGCTGGCCATGTCCTGGCTGGCTGCTGTCTTCTATCATGACTGTGCTGAAACAGTGGCTCAGCTCTGTCACATTCAACAGTTCCATAGGTCTCTCTGCCAGTAGGAGCAGAAAAATGGTGTTCCTGGAGAAAGTGACCAGCCTTAAATTTCTGGTGTGATAAGGAGAGGTCTTGCCAGTCTTTGACCTGCCCCTGTGGCACCCAGGTGCTGTCCTCTTCAGGTGCTGGGCAGGCAGTCTGCCAATGATTGTGTAGCCAGAGATAGCTGGCCAGGTCACTGAGCGCATTGGCAGGTCCATCTATGGCTTGGCCTCTGCTTACTCTCTAGAACTGAGAGAGTGGCAAGCACTGTTTGGCTTTATTAGGAAACTCCCAGCTTTTACTCTGGTTGAGACTTGTGCCTATAAACACCTCTAGGGAGCAGTGCTGCTCTTGCTCACTGGGGTGCTTTCTCACTACTTGTGGCCATCCTAAGCTGCAGGGTCCTCAGGCAGTTTCCCCTGACCTGGCCCTACAGCGGCCGCCTTCCTGTCTAGGTCACCTCCCACTAACATCCTCTGATGTGGTCCTTGGGCCAGGAAATTGTGCTCTAGAGCACGTCCTGTGGCCTGTGAATGTCAGTGTTAGTGTCCCAGAAGGATAACCTCCATGTTTGGGACTGTGCTCACAGAAGACTGGCATTGTCATGTACCACATGGGCCAGTGTGAACTGACAGCTACTGCTACTTGCAGGGTTTAGGTTTGAGTCTGTCCTGGGTTCAAGGTCACTGATAGGGGGCTTCTTGCCTTGTCCCAGCATTGTCCTATTGCAGGAGGTCTTGGCATGTGTGCTGGTGCTGCCAGACTAAGGGCAAAGATGAGGGGTGCTGTCAGGTCACTCCCTCTGTCCATTCTCAGAGGTTTTGAGGGCCTGTTGGATGCCAACTCTGAGGGCTGGAGTCAAGGTGGGGCCTGCTCAGCCAGGATCCTCCTGTCCTAGAGCTCTTCTATTGTGGAACAGTAGTCAGGATGCATGGTGAGATGTCAGGGGCCTTAGGCATCAGTAGGGAAGGGCTCAGGGCTCCAGGCTCTGGAGGTAAAGAGAAATTCAGGTGATGATGGCGTCAGGGTAGAGTATTCTTGAGGGACAGGTGGCACAGACAGTCTCAGCCAGGTGCAGGAAGAAGAAAGAAAGCACTGGGAGGTCTCTGCACTTGGTTCTTTTGTACTTGGTTCCTTCAATGCCAGTGCCTTAGCAGCTGGTTGAGACATAGCCAGGGTAGGAGAGGAATTTCTCTGCTGCTTTTCCTGCCCTGGTGTCTCCTCCCAGAGGCCATGTGCTTTGCTGTGTTCCCAACTTGAGTAGGTTTCTCAGCTGTCTCCCTGAGCACTCTCAGTTCTCCCACCATGTCTCCATTCCTGGGCAGTATGGGGTACTACCCTGTGTTGTGCTTTGTGCCCAGCACTCTGCTCTTTCAGAGTGGTTACTGTGCATGACCTGCTGTTTGAGGGGATTTTGTCCTTGGCTGCTGCAGGCTGCCCTACTGGGGCCAGACCAAGTCATGCCTTCTAGGGTTGGGCCTTTCTTGTCCAGGTGGAGCAGGGGTCCTGTTTGTCTTCGCCTGCCACTTCTTCTGTGCTCAGAGTCCTTTGTCCTTCCAGATACTGAATGGGCTTCTCACTATAGTACTGCGTGGAGTGTAGGTGAACTGGGGTCCTGGTCTGCCTTCCAGGTGCCATGGGAAGAGTCATATCACTAGTGTCTCCTGTGCTTTGCAAACCGTTCCTTAGCCAGGCAGGAAAATGCAGTGAGTTGCCATTTAGCCACCTCCCTGGCATGTCCAGGGCTTTGTGGATTTGTCATGTGAGTTTTACCTTGCTGTGTAACAAGTCACCCCAAACCTAGCAGTGTGAAACAGCACATTTATCACTCTAGTGTTTTGGGGAATGGAACCTGAGGACAGATCAGCTGTGTCCTGCTCAATTCTCCAGGTGGCTTCAAGGTGTTGGCTGTACTTCCTTTGACTCAAATCCTCATCTGAGTTCCACCCATTCAGACTCGTTGACTGAAGGACTGGAGCCCCTGTTTTCCAGCCAGTATTGGTAGGGCCACCCTCTGCTGTAGTTGGCTGTCTGTCCTGGCAATATGTGTTTCTCTGATTTCTCTCCCTGTATGCTGCTGGGAAAACCCTGCTTTGAAAAAAATCACCTGGTGGGATTGGGTGGCAGGGATGACTCATTGCCCTTTATAGGTAGCAGCAGGCCCTGGAGAAGGTCATCCAGCACTACCACTGCACCTCCCACAGGGTAGGGTCCAGGAAAATCCTGCTTCCTTGGTCCATAAGACTTAGGTCCTTTGTATCTGTGTGCAGTGTGCAGGAGTAAGGGATGATGAATACGTATGCTGATGCTATGTCCACAGCCAAACTGCTCAGAGATTACCCATATCACCATATCACCGTAATATGTGAAACCTGTTTTTTTTTTTTTTTAAGATGACCTGAAAAATAGAAGGGAGGCTATTGTTAGATAAGAGAGAAGGAATATATGTAGGGAGAGACAAGGGGGTAGAGGGATGGATGGGTCAAAACATGCCATAGGCATGTATGAAAATACACATGGAATCCCAAAAATTTATAAAATTAAGAAGTAGTAATAAAAATGTATTAAAAAAAAGAAATTAACTGTATGTGTTATGGCCAGTGGCCCAGTTAGAAATCTGTATCCCACAGGGAAAAGGAAGCCCAAGAAGGAGGTGTCATCTGCAGCAGATGAGTGATTGTCATAAAGAAGTGTTAGAGGCCCTTGTGGCTGTGCAGGGGTTGCTATCCTGAGGGGCACACTCCAAAGGTAACAGTGCTGGGCCTTGAGGTCTCTTTACCCCAGAGGCTGCTATTGACGAGGCTTCAGCTAAGGGCAGAGCCCTCAGGACCTGGTTTTATAGGTGGCCTGCGAGGTAGGTCCTGCAAGGAGTCGGAACTCTGAACAGAGGCCTGCTCATGGCTAGGGCTCCTTTTCACACAGCCAGTCCTGTCTTGCACTAAAGCTATAACACTTTCTCCAGGTTCTGAAGATTCTGAAGATGAAGTAGAAACTTCAGAGGCAGCTGAAGATCCTCAGGGGAAGCTGGAAGCCAGTGGTACACTCACTTCCGATGAAGATGCAGAGAGTTGCCCGATTTGTCTCAATGTGTTCAGAGACCAGGCTGTGGGCACACCAGAGACCTGTGCCCACTACTTCTGCCTGGATTGCATTGTCGAGTGGTCCAGGGTGAGTTGGCCTGTCCCCAGTCACTGGAACCTGGCTTTTTGCCCCAGAAACCAAGACACAGGGTTGACACCTGACACTGCCTGTGCCTTGGGTTTGGACTATCAGGTTCCCCACGGGTGATGAGACTGGACGAGGGACACCTGAATGACAGGGGAATGTCACAAGCCTGTGTGTGCTGTAGCTAAGGGCAGAAGCTGTCTGACACCACACCCTTACAGACACATAGGGCTATAGGTGCAGCTCAGCTAGCAACAAAGAGACAAACGCGGGCATTGCAGACTCACAGCGAGCCTTTAGAAGATTGGCTTCTACCACACACGTGAAACTCCTTGAAAGCTTTCTAAGAACTAGAGTAGTGCATGGGAGGTAGTGAGGACTCTGCCTTCCCGCTCTCACGTCACCTCTCTTAACTGCAGCACAGTCTGGGACAAGACCTTCTCCAGCAAAGTCAGTAGCCATGCCTCTGACATGCTCTTCTGACCCGTATCCACAGGTAGCTCAGGAATGTCTGTGGAGTTAGTTTGTTTGAAGCAGAATATAGACTTTGTTCATGCCTCCATGTGGTCACATGTGTCAAAAGTGACTCACTAGCTGTCATTTGAGTATCTCTGTCTCTGGACTACCTGTCTTCGTTCATGGTGGGCCAGCCCTGATTAGATCCAGGGTTAGATTTTGTCAAAGCCTTCGTTTAAATTGAAGAATGAGAAGTCATGTTTTGGGCTAGGGATGCAGCTCAGCACAGGCACCTTCCTGACAAGCGTGAGGTTGTGAACTCAGTACCAAAAGAAAGAAAAGAAAAGAAAGAAAGAAAAAGAAAAAATTGTGTTTTTCCAGTCATGGTGGCAAAAGCCTGTAATCCTAGTATGAGGGAGGCTGAGGCAGGAGGATTGCTGCAAGTTTGAGGCCAGCCTGAGCTATATAGTAAGTTCAAGTCTAGCCTGAACTGCATGATGAGACCCTGTTATCAAAAAAAAAAAAAAAGTGTTTACTGTTTGCTGTATATCTCCTTGCAGCAAGCCATACTGGCCAGCCTATGCCACAAGACCCAGTTTCCTTTTATAGTTTGGACTTTTTCTGGTTCCTGAGGACGGGGGTTGTCCCTATTTGGGCACCATGTATAGGAGCCAGCCTGTGAGCTTGTATCTGACTGAGGGACGAGGATGAAAAAAGAGACAGAGTTAGGTTAAAATGTCTCCTTTGACAAAGAGCCCCAGGTGACAGGCATACCCTACCTTTATTTACTCAGACATGGGCACAAGCAATTAGAGTAACACACATGGTTCATCTGCCTCAGCCCCGCTATGGTACATGTCCTGGTAAACAACAGGGTCTCCACTGTGCTAACTTTTTCCTAGAACCTGCAAGCATGGCACGCTTGTACCCTGCTTTTTTCCTTAGTGCTCATGGAAGAGACCAATTACGTTTTAATCTTGCTGTCTGGTCTTCTATATCTCCTATTTGATATCTATTAGATAATAGGAGAAAAAAGATGTAAGGGATGGGTAGGAGAAAGCATTTCCTGATAATGTTTGTCAGTAAAAGTAGGTGTTGAACTGCTCTTAGCAAAATTGCTGGGCACAAGGTTAATAAAGATAAAAAATTGGACTTAAATCATAGAAAGACACATAGAACATTTAAAGAAGTTTTCTGCAACAGTTACACACTGACGCTGGGGATTTAGCTCAGTGGCATGAGCGCCTGCCTTGCAAGCACGTGGTCATGAGTTTGATCCCTGGTACCGATTTTAAAAAAAACAAAAAACAGTTACACACTGAGGTGTGCAAAGGCCCTTGGCTGGAAAGGAAGCGTGCACTAATGATGGCTCCCTGCGGGGGCCATCTCACAGCACTTGACAGACTGGAATTCCCCTGGCAAGAGTGTGAGAAAACAAGGGCTTTGAAAGAGGGAAAGGTTGCCTTTTGGGTCCTGAGATATATAGAACTATAGCAACCCAACTGGATTTGGTACAGAATAGAAGCCAGACCCAGGGGGTGCATAGGGTTTCTGCAGGAGACTGGGACATGCTGTGCACATTGCCTCAGTGCTGGGCAGCTCTGCTGCCAAGGAGGGTGGGGCTGACAACCAGGGCACTGGGCTTGCACCCCGCGCACAGCTGGAGGAATGTAGACTGGAGTGAAAGGGAGGCTCTGGCATTCCTGGAGGGTAGGGGGGTTCCTGAAGGGTCAGCAGAGGTCTGAGTTAGAGGTGAAGATGAGGGGCTTAACAAGCATGGTCATGGGCAGACTAGCCCGTTAGGAGACACTGCGGCACACCCACTCCAGTGGCTGAGAAGACAGGGTAGAGCTCCAGACTCAGACTTCTAGGGAGCACAACAGGACAACTTCCAGGTTCACCTGCTCCTGGCATTCACCATATCCAAAGGTGCTCCCAGTTTTGTGGGCCACGGGCCTGGACCACCTGCTCAGTGCTTGCTATGACTCCCATCTGTAAGAAACTCGGGACACGAGAGTGGGAAGGGAGATTAGGGTGCCAGCTCAATGGTATGAATGCGTCAGAACCACTAAGATGTATAGCTAAGTACAAGCATACTGTTTTGCGTATGGTCACAGTAAAAGCCATGAGAAGAGAAAAATATTTGTAGCAGGAGTCTGATCAGCATCCATGCTGTGAAAACAAATACCAAAGACCCCCCCAAATAGCACCTCATCTTGGGAAAGCTGAAGTTTTTTTGTTTTGTTTTGCTTTGTTTTTTTAAATTTTTTGAGACAGGTTCTTGCTATGCAATTTTGGCTGACCTTGAACTCACGGCGTACTTAGGCTGGACTCATATATAGTGATCCTCCTACCTCAGCCTCCTGAGTGCTGAGATTACAGGCATGTGCCACTATGCTTGACATGTAACTAAGGATCTGAGCAGGTTCATAGAGATAAGCACAGACTGTCCCAGCTAAAATGCCAGCCCTATCCTGTTCTGCTCCTTCCCTGCCTACATCCTGTGTACAAAGTTCTATGTGTGAATGGACCTGCACCCAGCCTATCTTGCTGTCTTCCTTGCTTACTGTCACAGCCCATGGGACAAGTGTTTGTGTTTCTGTCACTACTTTTTCCCTAGCATGTAGCACTGCACTAGGCACAGAGACAGTGGTGTAAAAGGAACTTTTGATATCTGGGTGAATTTTTTTATTTTGAAGATGTTACTGTTAGTGAAAGTGTTCTCTATAATTTTTCTGACGCGAGATCTTGATAATAATTTTATTTCTTTTTTTGAATAATTTTATTTCTTACAGAATGCAAATTCATGTCCTGTTGATCGAACGATATTTAAATGTATTTGTATTCGAGCTCAGTTTGGTGGTAGAATCTTAAAGAAGGTAAGTATAGATACTGCCCCCTTATGTCCCTGCTTGTGGCAAGAGCGTGCTTTTGGAAGTTGATTTGCTCTTCCTGAAATGAGTGGGTGATGATTAGGTGCTTTTGGAAATGGATTTGTGCCCTTTGTGCCTATGAGCCTGGAGCTGGGGCTGAAGCTGCTTGTCTGGGCTGTGGGCTGTGAGTGGGGGCAGTAGCCAGGATGTTGGGGCTTCCTGAGCCTCTACTGCCACACGCTCAGGGACATGTTGACAGTGTCAGCTAGCACTTCTGGTACCTGGGCTATCTGCAGTTAAACCTCTCAAACTAGTGCTGTTGGAGATGGTGTAGAATCCAGTGGACCCAGGTACAGGGCTGTCTCCCTCTGGAGCAAAGCCTGTTTGCAAGCTGCACTGCAGGCCTCAGAGAATAAAGGCTCCTCTGAGAGCCTGGTGGGGAGATGGGCATGCCATGGGTTTCCTCTTCAGAGCAAATGGGTCATAGATCTTGCACACTCTGTCAACTGAAGAGGGTGTGTTCTCCATGCTCGGCTGTCAACTCTTGATGGAGTTGCTCACCAGTACATCATTTTGAATATTTGTGTAGTTGTTAGTTGTTCTTGAGCTGTGTGTGCAGTGCTAGGGGTGGAGTCCAGGGCCTTCTGCAGGCTAGGTGAGTGTTTACTGCTGCACTGTACTCCTGCCCAGCCTCCAAGCTCTGATGTGTGCTACTTAATTCTGCCCCTGTTCTCCACTCTATGCCTGTCTCCCTCCACACCTCTTCATCTCTGTGTTCAGCTTGCTCTCTGCTTACCTGTTTGGGCTGGAGAGAATGTGAAGTGTTGTGTGCATGTCCTATTAGGACTCCCAAGCTGTGTAGCCGGCTGGATTGTAGGCTAGTAAATGGCTCTGGGTTAGCTGTACACTGCTACTGGCTTGCCCCTGGGGTTTGAGGGTCTGTCTGGAGTGTGACCAGCAGTTCCATCTTCAGATCCCAGTGGAGAACACCAGAGGCTGTGAGGAGGAAGAGGAAGAGGACCCTACCTTCTGTGAGGTGTGTGGCAGGAGTGACCGTGAGGACCGGCTCCTGCTCTGCGATGGCTGTGATGCCGGGTAAGGTTGGCATGGCCTGTCAAAGGGACATAGGATGGGGCTGCTAGGGTTCACCCGGTCTGGCTTGGTTTTTTGTATTGGGCACTGAGCTCGCCTGCCTCAGTAGCTGTATTGAGGCCTGTAGATAGCAGTCACCACAGGATGTTTGTGCTCCTGCTGTTTCCACCTATACCTTTTCCCAAAACTGCTCTGAGTCTGCTCACATAGGTGATAACAAAGATGGGCTGTGGGCCTCCTGCAAGAGAGGCCCTGTGGGAAGGGTTCTATGGCCACACTGTCCTGGCCACCTTCGTCCCTTACGTTTCTGACCCCTATGTGATTCCAGATGCCCCACGTGTGGCTGGGACTCAGGAGGGTCGGGGCTCCTGCTCTGTGCTAGCAGAACTCTGGCCCAGAGCCTGCTGGAGTCCCTGTTGGTTGTTGGGGTTTCAGTAGATTTCCTATCTCCTGCTACAGCTTTGAGCATTGATTTGAAAAGTTTTTCTGTGTAGCAGTGTGGTGAGAGGGTAATGGGGCTATGCCCAGAGAGTATTGAAGGTATGTAGAGGCCACAGGCTTGGGATGCTCTTGGGTGGAGCTGGGAGTCTCAAGGTTTGGTCAGAAGCCTGGAGCACCTCAGCATTGTGCACATACACACACACCACTCTTCATACTTCCTTACACTTGTCCACTCTTGTTCCGCTTGCATACCCAGCCATGTGTGTAGGGACCCCTAGCCTCCCACTGGGTGGGGCTCACTACACAATGCCTGCTCATCTGTGTGGGCTTCTTGGGGCTGTGGGCGCTCAGCCTCTGCAGCATCCTCTGCTCTACACCATCCTGTCTCTCCCTGCTCGCCAGGCTCAGCTGGAAGCCACATGTGGTCGAAGTTTGTTGGATGTGTCAACCCATAGATGTTTACCTCCTCAGGATCCCTATGTGTGTTCACTGTAGATGGCTTGTTTTATTATGTAGGGTTGTTTTGTTTTCTTTTTTGTTTCATTATGTAAGGTTGCCTCAGACTGGATCTTCCTGCCTCAGCCTTTCGGGTAGCTGGGATTACAGGCACACCCGACCATACCCATCCTTTTTTATTTTGAGTAGGGATCTTGCTGTGTCACCCAGGCTGCCTTGAACTCTTGAGCTGAAACAATCCTCCTGCCTCAGCTTCAAGACCAACAGTGACCACAGGCATGAGCCACTGCAGCTGGCTCTGTCATGTACTGATTTTGTTGATGAGTGTTTGGAGGGAATAACTACTGTCTAAGAGGTCCTCAGAAACTTAGTCTAGTGCACACACTGGTACACTGTTTAGTGACTTGACTGCTAATTGCTGGTGTGAGTATTAAGTAGAAAGCTCAAACAGCAAATTCAGTGGAGACAGAGGCTGTGGTAGGGGCTTAGCACTCAGAGCTCTGTTCACACCTGAGGTAACTCTTCCTGCTGTTGTGGCCTCTTCTTCCTCCTCCTCCCCCTCCTCTTCCTTCTCTTCTCCCGTCCCCTCCTTTCTGCTGCTGCTGCTGCTGCTGCTGCTACTTCTGCTTCTGCTTCTTTGGCGTGTGATAGTGAGTACTGAGTCCAGAAGCACTGTGCTGTATCCCTACACATTTTTATGTGAGATAGGATCTCAGAATTGCCCAGGCTGAATTGCGTTTGATCCTCCTTCCCAGGTCTGTTGAGCAATTGGGATCATAGATGTGTACTACATGCCAGCTCCAGGAAACTTCTAGGGATTGTCTCTGGAGAGTTTTACAACTTTATTAAAACTTTGTATTGTAAGGTTCATTTATAAATTGTATTTTTTAATTGAATTGATTTTATGTACTCCAATTATTCAGTAAATAAAAGAACTCAAGTACGTAAAAATTTTTTTTAATCAGTACTGGGGATTGAACTCATGACCATGCACTTGCAAAGCAGGCACTTATGCCGCTGAACTAAATCCCCGGCTCACATAAAATTCCTGATGGATCTAAAACGTTTAAACTAATTGCCAGATTACACCTGTAATGCCAGCATTCTGGAAGCTGAGGCATAAGAATCACTATGAGTTCTAGGCCAGCCTGGACTATGCAGTGAGATGTTGTCTCAAAAAAAAAGAAAAAACCCAATTAACACAGTATTTTTACATTTGTACTTATTGGCATACTGGAAGCTTGCAGTTATATTTTCTTATAATTAAGACTTTCAATTCAGAAGACTAAAATGTGTCAACTATTCAAGTGGAGTCAGAAGACTAGAGATGCCCTGATGTCACATGAAGTAAGGTGCAGATGGTCTCTGGTTTTTAAGATTGCAGCCTAAGTTAAAAGTGTGTGAGCTGGACATAGTGGCACATGCCTATAATCCCAACACTTAGGAGCCTAAGGCAGGAGGATCATTGCGAGTTTGAGACGAGCCCACACTACATAGTGAGTGAGTTCAGGGCCAACCTGAACTGCATAGTGAGACCTTGTCTCAAAAACCAAAAAAATTTTAAAAGCATATATTTTGGACTGGCTGTGCAGAAGGTTCCACCAACCCTAGCTCTGGATGCTGTCATCTTGGGGAGAGGCTTCCACTTGAGAAATTTAGGGTGTTCTGACTCCAGATGTAGGGGTCCTGCTCTCAGCTCTGTTCCTGTAGTCCAAGTCTGCTGTGCCTACAAGGTGTTGGCAGACCTGCAAGTGGGGATTCAGTTGTCACCCACACTGAGTGAGCAGCTGGCTGTCCGCCACTCCCACATGCCCTCTAGGGAATTTAGTTACTTTGCTGGAGCGGCAAACTCAGCCAGTACTGAGGGAAACATTTATGTGTACCACAAGGAGAGGCTGTGGGAGGCATGGGGAGGATGGGTGCCTCTGTGCCCTCTCTGGACACCCCTTCTTTGACCCCCGTACACTCAGCTATCCAGAAACCCCAAGTCCCTTGAATAGGCCGGATTGATTGAGGCATGGGAAGCATGTGAAAATGAGGCTGAACAGAGGGAACATCCCAGTGGCAGCAGAGTCCTCAGTGTCTCACAGGGCCAGTGGAGAAGGTCAGAGTCTTTGGGGAGGGAGTTCCAGACTGGCATCTGTGGACGGCAACCAAAGCGTGTACCCCATCATATCCTAGGAGGCACAGTTAGTCCCTCACAGGCATGATGCAGACCCAAGCACCCATAGATACTGTCTCTCACTTGCCTACTGGCAAGGCCCAGGGCCCGGGCTGGGACAGACACCTTGCCCTCTTTCCTGCAGGTACCACATGGAATGTCTAGATCCGCCCCTCCAGGAGGTGCCTGTGGATGAGTGGTTCTGTCCAGAATGTGCTACACCGGGCACTGGCCCTGCCGCTGGTAATGCCTATCCTGTCTCGTCCCGCAGGTGGGGTCCTGGGGAAGCAGGGCCAGTGGTGGGGGCCCTCTGGGGCTCTTTTGTGCTCTCATATAGGAGCTGGGGAAACTTGGCATTGCCAAGTTGTGGTGGGGTCATGGATTTGGGGCACTAATCTGTAAGGCCTGGAGAAGCAGTTCTGGGGAGAAGCCCCTGTCCTGTCACCTGGCCTGGTGTGCCTGGGCGGCTACAGGGTGAACCATGATGTGGGCATCTCTTTCCAAGATGTGGCTCCTGTAAGTGAGGAGGAGGTCTCCCTGCTCCTGGCCGATGTGGTGCCCACCACCAGCAGGCTGCGACCCCACACAGGCCGGATCCGGGCCATCGCCAGGACAAGGCAAAGCGAGAGAGTCAGGGCAACAGTGAACCGGAACCGGATCTCCACAGCCCGGACAGTCCAGGTGGGTGGCATTGCTTGGCTTGGTCTCCAATCTAGAACTGGATGGAAGGGTACAGTGAGCATGTCATGGTACAGGCCTGTGGGTAGCCAGCCCTGGAGGGGCTGATACCTTACTGGGAGCCAGCATAGCTTCAGAATAACTGGGACCCTAATCAAGGTATGTGGGAAACAGGGTGACTTTGGGGGCCCCCACCCTGCATATATACCACCCACATACATTCACCCAGGCCCACACTGGTGCTTTATTGCAAGTGTGCTAAGTGTCCCTCTGCATTTGCACTCCTGGGCTTCTGTGTGTGGTGCTGTCTGTCGGCTCTGCTGGGTAGGGTGGCTGCACCTTTTTAGAAGAGGTGTCTGTCTATGTCTACACAGTGCCAGAGCAGCTGAGTTGCATGTGGGTCGGGAAGACAGGCCCTGCCCCCACAGCCCTACCCTGTTGGTGCCTGTTGAGAGCCACTTTGGTTCCTTTCTGCTTCCCTAGTATCTGCCATGTCTGGGTAGCTGTTTCTTGTCCCTCTCAAGTCGATTTTCCTCTGTGCTGTCCACACCCTTCCTTGGTTCCACCTGGCTCCCATTGGTCTCCTTCCTGCCCGTAGGCTGAGGTCCACCTACCAGCTCAGTTTGCTATTCACTTCTCAGAAATCCTGTTGGGAGCCACTGTCCTCGTGGCCCTGCTGGCCCTGGGCTCTGCAGAGCAGCCCAAGAGGTGGCTCCTGTTGATCTTAATGGACTCTGTTTAGGGCTCCATGCATGATTCTGTGCAGGGTCTCTGCCATGGAGACATGGTCACCTGTTTTGCACCTGCTGACCCTTACTGCCCCTTCCTGTGCAGCATGTACCAAGGTACCTGATGTCCTCCCTGTTGGATGAGACCATTGAGGCAGTGGCAACCGGTCTGAGCACGGCTGTGTACCAGCGCCCTCTGGCACCTCGGATCCCCGCCAGACGGAAAAGGAAGACAGGTAGGGACAGGCACTGTGCCCCCGCCAGAGCTCTGCCTTGGAGTTCAGAGCCGTGGTCACCTCTGCTGCTTTTGGGCAGCCTAATTTCCTCAACCAAAACTACAGTTGGCCTCCGTATGCATGGGTTCCCTATCTGTGGCTTCACCCAACCACAGACTGAGAATATTGGGGTGAAGTTGGATCTGTGTTTAATGTAGGTAGACTTTTCTTGTCACTGTTCTCTAAACAGCACAGTAACAGCATTTATGCAGCCTTTATGCTGCGACATGTATTAGAAGCACACAGAAGATGCAGGTACGATATACAGAAGAGCACTGTTTCATACAAGGGCCTAGAAGACCTGGAAGTTGTAGTATTCCTGAGGGTGTCCTGGAGTCCCCACCCCACAGCAAGGCAACTGACCTGGCAGAGAGGCTGGCAGCCTTATGTCATCATTGTCACTACCCATCAGTGTAGAGGCTCTTGCTGACATCACAGTGTCTGAAGGTGTCTGGTGTCTTTGGAATCTGTGTAGTCACCTATGTCTGGTTGGTGTATCTTTTGCTAAGGAAGAGTCTAGACAGATGTACCAATCTGTAGACCTTGTGCCTGCTGATAGGCCTCTGGGTTTTCTGTTGGAGCTCAGCAGTAAAGCTGTTGTGAGTGATAGGTGGTGGGGTTGAGTGCCAGATGAACATACATTTAACCGGAGAACAGACCACCAGGTATCTTCCAGATCCTGGTGCCATTTCCTGTAGGCATTAGCAACATGTGAGTAGCCTGGTCATTCCAGGCTCCTGCCAATCCTCAGGTGGTTGAGATTTTGTTTCTGCTGTTCCTGTGAACGTAGGGGTCAGGTAATCTTTTTCACCCTGCTCTGCTGTTGCCCCAAAGCCCAGGGCCCATGGATTTTTTCCTCCCTTTAAAAAGTCCATGCTGGGCCAGGTGTGGTGGTGCACACTTGTAATCCCAGAAGTTGGAAAGTTGAAGCATGAGGATCACCAAGTGAGTTTCAGGCCAGCCTGGACCACATAGTGAGACCTTGCCTCAGAAATAATGACTTTTTAAAAGATATTCCTTGTTTTT